>CAUEHS010000812.1:0-41470 GCA_958510865.1 Myrrha octodecimguttata | reverse complement strand
AAGGGTAAAGGTAAGGGTAAGGGTAAGGGTAAGCTTAAGGGTAAAAGCAAGGGTAAGGGTAAGGGTAAGGGTAAGGGTAAGGGTAAGGGTAAGGGTAAGGGTAAGGGTAAGGGTAAGCTTAAGGGTAAAAGCAAGGGTAAGGGTAAGGGTAAGAGTAAGAATAAGGGTAAGGGTAAGGGTAAGGGTAAGGGTAAGGGTAAGGGTAAGGGTAAGGGTAAGGGTAAGGGTAAGGGTAAGGGTAAGGGTAAGGGTAAGGGTAAGCTTTAGGGTAAAAGCAAGGGTAAGGGTAAGGGTAAGAGTAAGAATAAGGGTAAGGGTAAGGGTAAGGGTAAGGGTAAGGGTAAGGGTAAGGGTAAGGGTAAGGGTAAGGGTAAGGGTAAGGGTAAGGGTAATCTTAAGGGTAAAAGCAAGGGTAATGGTAAGGGTAAGAGTAAGAATAAGGGTAAGGGTAAGGGTAAGGTTAAGGGTAAGGGTAAGGGTAAGGATAAGGGTAAGGGTAAGCTTAAGGGTAAAAGCAAGTGTAAGGGTAAGGGTAGGAGTAAGAATAAGGCTAAGGGTAAGGGTAAGGGTAAGGGTAAGCTTTAGTGTAAAAGCAAGGGTAAGGGTAAGGGTAAGTGTGAGGGTAAGCTTAAGGGTAAAAGCACGGGTAAGGGTAAGGGTAAGAGTAAGAATAAGGGTAAGGGTAAGGGTAAGGGTAAGGGTAAGGGTAAGGGTAAGCTTAAGGGTAAAAGCAAGGGTAAGGGTAAGGGTAAGGGTAAGGGTAAGGGTAAGGGTAAGGGTAAAGGTGAGGGTAAGCCTAAGGGTAAAAGCAAGGGTAAGGGTAAGGGTAAGGGTAAGGGTAAGGGTAAGGGTAAGGGTAAGGGTAAGGGTAAGGGTAAGGGTAAGGGTAAGGGTAAGGGTAAGCTTAAGGGTAAAAGCAAGGGTAAGGGTAAGGGTAAGGGTAAGGGTAAGGGTAAGGGTAAGGGTAAAGGTGAGGGTAAGCCTAAGGGTAAGGGTAAGGGTAAGGGTAAGCTTAAGGGTAAAAGCAAGTGTAAGGGTAAGGGTAAGGGTAAGGGTAAGGGTAAGGGTAAGGGTAAGGGTAAGGGTAAGGGTAAGCTTAAGGGTAAAAGCAAGGGTAAGGGTAAGGGTAAGAGTAAGAATAAGGGTAAGGGTAAGGGTAAGGGTAAGGGTAAGGGTAAGGGTAAGGGTAAGGGTAAGGGTAAGGGTAAGGGTAAGGGTAAGGGTAAGGGTAAGCTTTAGGGTAAAAGCAAGGGTAAGGGTAAGGGTAAGAGTAAGAATAAGGGTAAGGGTAAGGGTAAGGGTAAGGGTAAGGGTAAGGGTAAGGGTAAGGGTAAGGGTAAGGGTAAGGGTAAGGGTAAGGGTAAGTATAAGGGTAAGGGTAAGGGTAAGGGTAAGGGTAAGGGTAAGGGTAAGGGTAAGGGTAAGGGTAAGGGTAAGGGTAAGGGTAAGGGTAAGCTTAAGGGTAAAAGCAAGGGTAAAGGTAAGGGTAAGGGTAAGGGTAAGGGTAAGGGTAAGGGTAAGGGTAAGTGTAAGGGTAAGGGTAAGCTTAAGGGTAAAAGCAAGGGTAAGGGTAAGGGTAGGCTTAAGGGTAAAAGCAAGGGTTAGGGTAAGGGTAAGAGTAAGAATAAGGGTAAGGTTAAGGGTAAGGGTAAGGGTAAGGGTAAGGGTAAGGGTAAGGGTAAGGGTAAGAGTAAGAATAAGGATAAGGATAAGGGTAAGGGTAAGGGTAAGGGTAAGGGTAAGGGTTAAGGTAAGGGTAAGGGTAAGGGTAAGGGTAAGGGTAAGGGTAAGGGTAAGGGTAAGGGTAAGGGTAAGGGTAAGGGTGAGGGTAAGGGTAAGGGTAAGAATAAGGGTAAGGGTAAGGGTAAGGGTAAGCTTAAGTGTAAAAGCAAGGGTAAGGGTAAGGGTAAGGGTGAGCTTAAGGGTAAAAGCAAGGGTAAGGGTAAGGGTAAGGGTAAGGGTAAGGGTAAGGGTAAGGGTAAGGGTAAGGGTAAGGGTAAGGGTAAAGGTAAGGGTAAGCCTAAGGGTAAAAGCAAGGGTAAGGGTAAGGGTAAGGGTAAGGGTAAGAGTAAGGGTAAGGGTAAGGGTAAGGGTAAGCTTAAGGGTAAAAGCAAGGGTAAGGGTAAGGGTAAGGGTAAGGGTAAGCCTAAGGGTAAAAGCAAGGGTAAGGGTAAGGGTAAGGGTAAGGGTAAGGGTAAGGGTAAGCTTAAGGGTAAAAGCAAGGGTAAGGGTAAGGGTAAGGGTAAGGGTAAGGGTAAGGGTAAGCTTAGGGTAAAAGCAAGGGTGAGGGTAAGGGTAAGGGTAAGGGTAAGGGTAAGGGTAAGGGTAAGGGTAAGGGTAAGGGTAAGGGTAAGGGTAAAGGGTAAGGGTAAGGGTAAGGGTAAGGGTAAGGGTAAGGGTAAGCTTAAGGGTAAAAGCAAGGGTAAGGGTAAGGGTAAGGGTAAGGGTAAGGGTGAGGGTAAGGGTAAGCTTAAGGGTAAAAGCAAGGGTAAGGGTAAGGGTAAGGGTAAGGGTAAGGGTAAGGGTAAGGGTAAAGGTAAGGGTAAGCCTAAGGGTAAAAGCAAGGGTAAGGGTAAGGGTAATGGTAAGGGTAAGGGTAAGGGTAAGGGTAAGGGTAAGGGTAAGCTTAAGGGTAAAAGCAAGGGTAAGGTAAGGGTAAGGGTAAGGGTAAGGGTAAGGGTAAGGGTAAGGGTAAGGGTAAGGGTAAGGGAAAGGGTAAGGGTAAGGGGTAAGGGTAAGGGTAAGGGTAAGGGTAAGCTTAAGGGTAAGGGTAAGGGTAAGGGTAAGGGTAAGCTTAAGGGTAAAAGCAAGGGTAAGGGTAAGGGTAAGGGTAAGGGTAAGCTTAAGGGTAAAAGCAAGGGTAAGGGTAAGGGTAAGGGTAAGGGTAAGGGTAAGGGTAAGGGTAAGGGTAAGCTTAAGGGTAAGGGTAAGGGTAAGGGTAAGGGTAAGCTTAAGGGTAAAAGCAAGGGTAAGGGTAAGGGTAAGGGTAAGGGTAAGGGTAAGGGTAAGCTTAAGGGTAAGGGTAAGGGTAAGGGTAAGGGTAAGCTTAAGGGTAAAAGCAAGGGTAAGGTTAAGGGTAAGGGTAAGGGTAAGGGCAAGGGTAAGCTTAAGGGTAAAAGCAAGGGTAAATGTAAGGGTAAGAGTAGGAATAAGGGTAAGGGTAAGGGTAAGGGTAAAAGTAAGGGTAAGGGTAAAGGTAAGGGTAAGGGTAAGGGTAAGGGTAAGGGTAAGAATAAGGGTAAGGGTAAGGGTAAGGGTAAGGGTAAGGGTAAGGGTAAGCTTAAGGGTAAAAGCTAGGGTAAGGGTAAGGTAGGGGTAAGGGTAAGGGTAAAGGTAAGGGTAAGCCTAAGGGTAAAAGCGAGGGTAAGGGTAAGGGTAAGAGTAAGAATAAGGATAAGGGTAAGGGTAAAGGTAAGGGTAAGGGTAAGGGTAAAGGTAAGGGTAAGGGTAAGGGTAAGGGTAGGGTAAGGGTAAGGGTAAGGGTAAGGGTAAGGGTAAGGGTAAGGGTAAGGGTAAGGGTAAGGGTAAGGGTAAGGGTAAGGGTAAGGGTAAGAATAAGGGTAAGGTAAGGGTAAGGGTAAGCTTAAGTGTAAAAGCAAGGGTAAGGGTAAGGGTAAGGGTAAGGGTAAGAATAAGGGTAAGGGTAAGGGTAAGGGTAAGGGTAAGGGTAAGGGTAAGGGTAAGGGTAAGGGTTAAGGTAAGGGTAAGGGAAGGGTAAGGGTAAGGTAAGGGTAAGGGTAAGGGTAAGGGTAAGGGTAAGGGTAAGGGTAAGGGTAAGGGTAAGGGTAAAGGTAAGGGTAAGGGTAAGGGTAAGGGTAAGGGTAAGGGTAAGGGTAAGGGTAAGGGTAAGGGTAAGGGTAAGGGTAAGGGTAAGGGTAAGGGTAAAAGGGTGAGAGTAAGAATAAGGGTAAGGGTAAGGGTAAGGGTAAAGGGTAAGGGTAAGGGTAAGGGTAAGGGTAAGGGTAAGGGTAAGGGTAAGGGTAAGGGTAAGGGTAAGGGTAAGGGTAAGGGTAAGGGAAAGGGTAAGGGTAAGGGTAAGGGTAAGGGTAAGGGTAAGGGTAAGGGTAAGGGTAAGGGTAAGGGTAAGGGTAAGGGTAAGGGTAAGGGTAAGGGTAAAGGTAAGGGTAAGGGTAAGGGTTAGGGTAAGGGTAAAGGTAAGGGTAAGGGTAAGGGTAAGGGCAAGGGTAAGGGTAAGGGTAAGGGTAAGGGTAAGGGTAAGGGTAAGGGTAAGGGTAAGGGTAAGGGTAAGGGTAAGGGTAAGGGTAAGGGTAAGAGTAAGGGTAAGGGTAAGGGTAAGGGTAAGGGTAAGGGTAAGGGTAAGGGTAAGGGTAAGGGTAAGGGTAAGGGTAAGGGTAAGGGTAAGGGTAAGGGTAAGGGTAAGGGTAAGGGTAAGGGTAAGGGTAAGGGTAAGGGTAAGGGTAAGGGTAAGCTTAAGTGTAAAAGCAAGGGTAAAGGTAAGGGTAAGGGTAAGGGTAAGGGTAAGGGTAAGGGTAAGGGTAAGCTTAAGGGTAAAAGCAAGGGTAAGGGTAAGGGTAGGCTTAAGGGTAAAAGCAAGGGTTAGGGTAAGGGTAAGAGTAAGAATAAGGGTAAGGTTAAGGGTAAGGGTAAGGGTAAGGGTAAGGGTAAGGGTAAGGGTAAGGGTAAGAGTAAGAATAGGGATAAGGATAAGGGTAAGGGTAAGGGTAAGGGTAAGGGTAAGGGTAAAGGTAAAGGTAAGGGTAAGGGTAAGGGTAAGGGTAAGGGTAAGGGTAAGGGTAAGGGTAAGGGTAAGGGTAAGGGTAAGGGTGAGGGTAAGGGTAAGGGTAAGGGTAAGGGTAAGAATAAGGGTAAGGGTAAGGGTAAGGGTAAGGGTAAGGGTAAGGGTAAGGGTAAGGGTAAGGGTAAGGGTAAGGGTAAGGGTAAGGGTAAGGGTAAGGGTAAGGGTAAGGGTAAGAGTAAGAATAAGGATAAGGATAAGGGTAAGGGTAAGGGTAAGGGTAAGGGTAAGGGTAAAGGTAAAGGTAAGGGTAAGGGTAAGGGTAAGGGTGAGGGTAAGGGTAAGGGTAAGGGTGAGGGTAAGGGTAAGGGTAAGGGTAAGGGTAAGGGTAAGGGTAAAGGTAAGGGTAAGGGTAAGGGTAAGGGTAAGGGTAAGGGTAAGGGTAAGGGTAAGGGTAAGGGTAAGGGTAAGGGTAAGGGTAAGGGTAAAAGGGTGAGAGTAAGAATAAGGGTAAGGGTAAGGGTAAGGGTAAGGGTAAGGGTAAGGGTAAGGGTAAGGGTAAGGGTAAGGGTAAGGGTAAGGGTAAGGGTAAGGGTAAGGGTAAGGGAAAGGGTAAGGGTAAGGGTAAGGGTAAGGGTAAGGGTAAGGGTTAAGGGTAAGGGTAAGGGTAAGGGTAAGGGTAAGGGTAAGGGTAAGGGTAAGGGTAAGGGTAAGGGTAAGGGTAAGGGTAAGGGTTAGGGTAAGGGTAAAGGTAAGGGTAAGGGTAAGGGTAAGGGCAAGGGTAAGGGTAAGGGTAAGGGTAAGGGTAAGGGTAAGGGTAAGGGTAAGGGTAAGGGTAAGGGTAAGGGTAAGAGTAAGGGTAAGGGTAAGGGTAAGGGTAAGGGTAAGGGTAAGGGTAAGGGTAAGGGTAAGGGTAAGGGTAAGGGGGTAAGGGTAAGGGTAAGGGTAAGGGTAAGGGTAAGGGTAAGGGTAAGGGTAAGGGTAAGGGTAAGGGTAAGGGTAAGCTTAAGGGTAAAGCAAGGGTAAAGGTAAGGGTAAGGGTAAGGGTAAGGGTAAGGGTAAGGGTAAGGGTAAGCTTAAGGGTAAAAGCAAGGGTAAGGGTAAGGGTAGGCTTAAGGGTAAAAGCAAGGGTTAGGGTAAGGGTAAGAGTAAGAATAAGGGTAAGGTTAAGGGTAAGGGTAAGGGTAAGGGTAAGGGTAAGGGTAAGGGTAAGGGTAAGAGTAAGAATAAGGATAAGGATAAGGGTAAGGGTAAGGGTAAGGGTAAGGGTAAGGGTAAAGGTAAAGGTAAGGTAAGGGAAAGGGTAAGGGTAAGGGTAAGGGTAAGGGTAAGGGTAAGGGTAAGGGTAAGGGTAAGGGTGAGGGTAAGGGTAAGGGTAAGGGTAAGGGTAAGAATAAGGGTAAGGGTAAGGGTAAGGGTAAGCTTAAGTGTAAAAGCAAGGGTAAGGGTAAGGGTAAGGGTGAGCTTAAGGGTAAAAGCAAGGGTAAGGGTAAGGGTAAAGGTAAGGGTAAGGGTAAGGGTAAGGGTAAGGGTAAAGGTAAGCTTAAGGGTAAAAGCAAGGGTAAGGGTAAGGGTAAGGGTAAGGGTAAGGGTAAGGGTAAGGGAAAGGGTAAAGGTAAGGGTAAGCCTAAGGGTAAAAGCAAGGGTAAGGGTAAGGGTAAGGGTAAGGGTAAGAGTAAGGGTAAGGGTAAGGGTAAGGGTAAACTTAAGGGTAAAAGCAAGGGTAAGGGTAAGGGTAAGGTTAAGGGTAAGCCTAAGGGTAAGAGCAAGGGTAAGGGTAAGGGTAAGGGTAAGGGTAAGGGTAAGCTTAAGGGTAAAAGCAAGGGTAAGGGTAAGGGTAAGGGTAAGGTAAGGGTAAGGGTAAGGGTAAGCTTAAGGGTAAAAGCAAGGGTGAGGGTAAGGGTAAGGGTAAGGGTAAGGGTAAGGGTAAGTGTAAGGGTAAAAGCAAGGGTGAGGGTAAGGGTAAGGGTAAGGGTAAGGGTAAGGGTAAGGGTAAAGGTAAGGGTAAGGGTAAGGGTAAGGGTAAGGGTAAGGGTAAGCTTAAGGGTAAAGCAAGGGTAAGGGTAAGGGTATGGGTAAGGGTAAGGGTAAGGGTAAGGGTAAGGGTAAGGGTAAGCTTAAGGGTAAAAGCAAGGGTAAGGGTAAGGGTAAGGGTAAGGGTAAGGGTAAAGGTAAGGGTAAGCCTAAGGGTAAAAGCAAGGGTAAGGGTAAGGGTAAGGGTAAGGGTAAGGGTAAGGGTAAGGGTAAGGGTAAGGTAAGGGTAAGGGTAAGGGTAAGGGTAAGGGTAAGGGTAAGGGTAAGGGTAAGGGTAAGGGTAGGGGTAAGCCTAAGGGTAAAAGCAAGGGTAAGGGTAAGGGTAAGGGTAAGGCTAAGGGTAAGCTTAAGGGTAAAAGCAAGGGTAAGGGTAAGGGTAAGGGTAAGGGTAAGGGTAAGGGTAAGGGTAAGCTTAAGGGTAAAAGCAAGGGTAAGGGTAAGGGTTAGGGTAAGGGTAAGGGTAAGGGTAAGGGTAAAGGTAAGGGTAAGCCTAAGGGTAAAAGCAAGGCTAAGGGTAAGGGTAAGGGTAAGGGTAAGGGTAAGGGTAAGGGTAAGGGTAAGGGTAAGCTTAAGGGTAAAAGCAAGGGTAAGGGTAAGGGTAAGGGTAAGGGTAAGGGTAAGGGTAAGGGTAAGGGTAAGGGTAAGGGTAAGGGTAAGGTTAAGGGTAAGGGTAAGGGTAAGCTTAAGGGTAAAAGCAAGGGTAAGGGTAAGGGTAAGGGTAAGGGTAAGGGTAAGCTTAAGGGTAAGGGTAAGGGTAAGGGTAAGGGTAAGCTTAAGGGTAAAAGCAAGGGTAAGGTTAAGGGTAAGGGTAAGGGTAAGGGTAAGGGTAAGCTTAAGGGTAAGGGTAAGCTTAAGGGTAAGGGTAAGGGTAAGGGTAAGAGGTAAGCTTAAGGGTAAAAGCAAGGGTAAGGGTAAGGGTAAGGGTAAGGGTAAGGGTAAGGGTAAGGGTAAGGGTAAGGGTAAGGGTAAGGGCAAGGGTAAGGGTAAGGGTAAGGGTAAGGGTAAGGGTAAGGGTAAGGGTAAGGGTAAGGGTAAGCTTAAGGGTAAGGGTAAGGGTAAGGGTAAGGGTTAGCTTAAGGGTAAAAGCAAGGGTAAGGGTAAGGGTAAGGGTAAGGGTAAGGGTAAGCTTAAGGGTAAAAGCAAGGGTAAGGGTAAGGGTAAGGGTAAGGGTAAGGGTAAGGGTAAGGGTAAGGGTAGGGGTAAGGGTAAGGGTAAGGGTAAGGGTAATCTTAAGGGTAAGGGTAAGGGTAAGGGTAAGCTTAAGGGTAAAAGCAAGGGTAAGGGTAAGGGTAAGGGTAAGGGTAAGGGTAAGGGTAAGGGTAAGGGTAAAGGTAAGGGTAAGCCTAAGGGTAAAAAGCAAGGGTAAGGGTAAGGGTAAGTGTAAGGGTAAGGGTAAGGGTAAGGGTAAGGGTAAGGGTAAGGGTAAGGGAAAGCTTAAGGGTAAAAGCAAGGGTAAGGGTAAGGGTAAGGGTAAGGGTAAGGGTAAGGGTAAGGGTAAGGGTAAGGGTAAGCTTAAGGGTAAAAGCAAGGGTAAGGGTAAGGGTAAGGGTAAGGGTAAGGGTAAGGGTAAGGGTAAGGGTAAGGGTAAGGGTAAGGGTAAGGGTAAGCTTAAGGGTAAAAGCAAGGGTAAGGGTAAGGGTAAGGGTAAGGGTAAGGGTTAGGGTAAGGGTAAAGGTAAGGGTAAGCCTAAGGGTAAAAGCAAGGGTAAGGGTAAGGGTAAGGGTAAGGGTAACGGTAAGGGTAAGGGTAAGGGTAAGGGTAAGGGTAAGGGTAAGAGTAAGGGTAAGGGTAAGGGTAAGCTTAAGGGTAAAAGCAAGGGAAAGGGTAAGGGTAAGGGTAAGAGTAAGCCTAAGGGTAAAAGCAAGGGTAAGGGTAAGGTTAAGGGTAAGGGTAAGGGTAAGCTTAAGGGTAAAAGCAAGGGTAAGGGTAAGGGTAAGGGTAAGGGTAAGGGTAAGTGTAAGGGTAAGCTTAAGGGTAAAAGCAAGGGTAAGGGTAAGGGTAAGGGTAAAGGTAAGGGTAAGCCTAAGAGTAAAAGCAAGGGTAAGGGTAAGGGTAAGGGTAAGGGTAAGGGTAAGGGTAAGGGTAAGGGTAAGGGTAAGCTTAAGGGTAAAAGCAAGGGTAAGGATAAGGGTAAGGGTAAGGGTAAGGGTAAGGGTAAGGGTAAGGGTAAGGGTAAGCTTAAGGGTAAAAGCAAGGGTAAGGGTAAGGGTAAGGGTAAGGGTAAGGGTAAGGGTAAGGGTAAGGGTAAGGGTAAGGGTAAGCTTAAGGGTAAAAGCAAGGGTAAGGGTTAGGGTAAGGGTAAGGGTAAGGGTAAGGGTAAGGGTAAGCTTAAGGGTAAAAGCAAGGGTAAGGGTAAGGGTAAGGGTAAGGGTAAGGGTAAGGGTAAGGGTAAGGGTAAAGGTAAGGGTAAGCCTAAGGGTAAAAGCAAGGGTAAGGGTAAGGGTAAGGGTAAGGGTAAGGGTAAGGGTAAGGGTAAGGGTAAGGGTAAGGGTAAGGGTAAGGGTAAGGGTAAGGGTAAGGGTAAGGTTAAGGGTAAGGGTAAGCTTAAGGGTATAAGCAAGGGTAAGGGTAAGGGTAAGGGTGAGGGTAAGGGTAAGGGTAAGGGTAAGGGTAAGCTAAAGGGTAAAAGCAAGGGTAAGGGTAAGGGTAAGGGTAAGGGTAAGGGTAAGGGTAAGGGTAAGGGTAAGCTTAAGGGTAAAAGCAAGGGTAAGGGTAAGGGTAAGGGTAAGGGTAAGGGTAAGGGTAAGGGTAAGGGTAAGGGTAAGGGTAAGGGTAAGGGTAAGGGTAAGGGTAAGGGTAAGGGTAAGGGTAAGGGTAAGGGTAAGGGTAAGGGTAAGGGTAAGGGTAAGGGTAAGGGTAAAGGTAAGGGTAAGCCTAAGGGTAAAAGCAAGGGTAAGGGTAAGGGTAAGGGTAAGGGTAAGGGTAAGGGTAAGGGTAAGGGTAAGGGTAAGGGTAAGGGTAAGGGTAAGGGTAAGGGTAAGGGTAAGCTTAAGGGTAAAAGCAAGGGTAAGGGTGAGGGTAAGGGTAAGGGTAAGCCTAAGGGTAAAAGCAAGGGTAAGGGTAAGGGTAAGGGTAAGGGTAAGGGTAAGCTTAAGGGTAAAAGCAAGGGTAAGGGTAAGGGTAAGGGTAAGGGTAAGGGTAAGGGTAAGCTAAAGGGTAAAAGCAAGGGTAAGGGTAAGGGTAAGGGTAAGGGTAAGGGTAAGGGTAAGGGTAAGGGTAAGGGTAGGGGTAAAGGTAAGGGTAAGCCTAAGGGTCAAAGCAAGGGTAAGGGTAAGGGTAAAGGTAAGGGTAAGGGTAAGGGTAAGGGTAAGGGTAAGGGTAAGGGTAAGGGTAAGGGTAAGGGTAAGGGTAAGCTTAAGGGTAAAAGCAAGGGTAAGGGTAAGGGTAAGGGTTAGGGTAAGGGTAAGGGTAAGGGTAAGGGTAAGGGTAAGGGTAAGCTTAAGGGTAAGGGTAAGGGTAAGGGTAAGGGTAAGCCTAAGGGTAAAAGCAAGGGTAAGTGTAAGGGTAAGGGTAAGGGTAAGGGTAAGCTTAAGGGTAAAAGCAAGGGTAAGGGTAAGGGTAAGGGTAAGGGTAAGGGTAAGGGTAAGGGTAAGGGTAAGGGTAAGGGTAAGCTTAAGGGTAAAAGCAAGGGTAAGGGTAAGGGTAAGGGTAAGGGTAAGGGTAAGGGTAAGGGTAAGGGTAAGGCTAAAGGTAAGGGTAAGCCTAAGGGTAAAAGCAAGGGTAAGGGTAAGGGTAAGGGTAAGGGTAAGGGTAAGGGTAAGGGTAAGGGTAAGGGTAAGGGTAAGGGTAAGGGTAAAGGTAAGGGTAAGGGTAAGCTTAAGGGTAAAAGCAAGGATAAGGGTAAGGGTAAGGGTAAGGGTAAGAGTAAGGGTAAGGGTAAGGGTAAGCTTAAGGGTAAAAGCAGGGGTAAGGGTAAGGGTAAGGGTTAGGGTAAGGGTAAGGGTAAGGGTAAGGGTAAGGGTAAGGGTAAGGGTAAGGGTAAGGGTAAGGGTAAGCTTAAGGGCAAAAGCAAGGGTAAGGGTAAGGGTAAGGGTAAGGATAAGGGTAAGGGTAAGGGTAAGGGTAAGGGTAAGGGTAAGGGTAAGGGTAAGCTTAAGGGTAAAAGCAAGGGTAAGGGTAAGGGTAAGGGTAAGGGTAAGGGTAACGGTAAGGGTAAGGGTAAGCTTAAGGGTAAAAGCAAGGGTAAGGGTAAGGGAAAGGGTAAGGGTAAGGAAAAGGGTAAGGTTAAGGGTAAGGGTTAGGGTAAGGGTAAGGGTAAGGGTAAGGGTAAGGGTGAGCTTAAGGGTAAGGGTAAGGGTAAGGGTAAGGGTAAGCTTAAGGGTAAAAGCAAGGGTAAGGGTAACGGTAAGGGTAAGGGTAAGGGTAAGCTTAAGGGTAAAAGCAAGGGTAAGGGTAAGGGTAAGGGTAAGGGTAAGGGTAAGGGTAAGGGTAAGGGTAAGGGTAAGGGTAAGGGTAAGGGTAAGGGTAAGGGTAAGGGTAAGCTTAAGGGTAAAAGCAAGGGTAAGGATAAGGGTAAGGGTAAGGGTAAGGGTAAGGGTAAGGGTAAGGGTAAGGGTAAGCTTAAGGGTAAAAGCAAGGGTAAGGGTAAGGGTTAAGGTAAGGGTAAGGGTAAGGGTAAGGGTAAGGGTAAGCTTAAGGGTAAAAGCAAGGGTAAGGGTAAGGGTAAGGGTAAGGGTAAGGGTAAGGGTAAGGGTAAAGGTAAGGGTAAGCCTAAGGTTAAAAGCAAGGGTAAGGGTAAGGGTAAGGGTAAGGGTAAGGGTAAGGGTAAGGGTAAGGGTAAGGGTAAGGGTAAGGGTAAGGGTAAGGGTAAGGGTAAGGGTAAGGTTAAGGGTAAGGGTAAGCTAAAGGGTAAAAGCAAGGGTAAGGGTAAGGGTAAGGGTAAGGGTAAGGGTAAGGGTAAGGGTAAGCTTAAGGGTAAAAGCAAGGGTAAGGGTAAGGGTAAGGGTAAGGGTAAGGGTAAGGGTAAGCTTAAGGGTAAAAGCAAGGGTAAGGGTAAGGGTAAGGGTAAGGGTAAGGGTAAGGGTAAGGGTAAGGGTAAGGGTAAGGGTAAGGGTAAGGGTAAGGGTAAGGGTAAGGGTAAGGGTAAGGGTAAGGGTAAGGGTAAGGGTAAAGGTAAGGGTAAGCCTAAGGGTAAAAGCAAGGGTAAGGGTAAGGGTAAGGGTAAGGGTAAGGGTAAGGGTAAGGGTAAGGGTAAGGGTAAGGGTAAGGGTAAGGGTAAGGGTAAGCTTAAAGGTAAAAGCAAGGGTAAGGGTGAGGGTAAGGGTAAGGGTAAGCCTAAGGGTAAAAGCAAGGGTAAGGGTAAGGGTAAGGGTAAGGGTAAGGGTAAGCTTAAGGGTAAAAGCAAGGGTAAGGGTAAGGGTAAGGGTAAGGGTAAGGGTAAGGGTAAGCTAAAGGGTAAAAGCAAGGGTAAGGGTAAGGGTAAGGGTAAGGGTAAGGGTAAGGGTAAGGGTAAGGGTAGGGGTAAAGGTAAGGGTAAGCCTAAGGGTCAAAGCAAGGGTAAGGGTAAGGGTAAGGGTAAGGGTAAGGGTAAGGGTAAGGGTAAGGGTAAGGGTAAGGGTAAGGGTAAGGGTAAGGGTAAGGGTAAGGGTAAGCTTAAGGGTAAAAGCAAGGGTAAGGGTAAGGGTAAGGGTTAGGGTAAGGGTAAGGGTAAGGGTAAGGGTAAGGGTAAGGGTAAGCTTAAGGGTAAGGGTAAGGGTAAGGGTAAGGGTAAGCCTAAGGGTAAAAGCAAGGGTAAGTGTAAGGGTAAGGGTAAGGGTAAGGGTAAGCTTAAGGGTAAAAGCAAGGGTAAGGGTAAGGGTAAGGGTAAGGGTAAGGGTAAGGGTAAGGGTAAGGGTAAGGGTAAGGGTAAGCTTAAGGGTAAAAGCAAGGGTAAGGGTAAGGGTAAGGGTAAGGGTAAGGGTAAGGGTAAGGGTAAGGGTAAGGGTAAGGCTAAAGGTAAGGGTAAGCCTAAGGGTAAAAGCAAGGGTAAGGGTAAGGGTAAGGGTAAGGGTAAGGGTAAGGGTAAGGGTAAGGGTAAGGGTAAGGGTAAAGGTAAGGGTAAGGGTAAGCTTAAGGGTAAAAGCAAGGGTAAGGGTAAGGGTAAGGGTAAGGGTAAGAGTAAGGGTAAGGGTAAGGGTAAGCTTAAGGGTAAAAGCAAGGGTAAGGGTAAGGGTAAGGGTTAGGGTAAGGGTAAGGGTAAGGGTAAGGGTAAGGGTAAGGGTAAGGGTAAGGGTAAGGGTAAGGGTAAGCTTAAGGGCAAAAGCAAGGGTAAGGGTAAGGGTAAGGGTAAGGATAAGGGTAAGGGTAAGGGTAAGGGTAAGGGTAAGGGTAAGCTTAAGGGCAAAAGCAAGGGTAAGGGTAAGGGTAAGGGTAAGGATAAGGGTAAGGGTAAGGGTAAGGGTAAGGGTAAGGGTAAGGGTAAGGGTAAGCTTAAGGGTAAAAGCAAGGGTAAGGGTAAGGGTAAGGGTAAGGGTAAGGGTAACGGTAAGGGTAAGGGTAAGCTTAAGGGTAAAAGCAAGGGTAAGGGTAAGGGTAAGGGTAAGGGTAAGGAAAAGGGTAAGGTTAAGGGTAAGGGTTAGGGTAAGGGTAAGGGTAAGGGTAAGGGTAAGGGTGAGCTTAAGGGTAAGGGTAAGGGTAAGGGTAAGGGTAAGCTTAAGGGTAAAAGCAAGGGTAAGGGTAAGGGTAAGGGTAAGGGTAAGGGTAAGCTTAAGGGTAAAAGCAAGGGTAAGGGTAAGGGTAAGGGTAAGGGTAAGGGTAAGGGTAAGGGTAAGGGTAAGGGTAAGGGTAAGGGTAAGGGTAAGGGTAAGGGTAAGGGTAAGGGTAAGCTTAAGGGTAAAAGCAAGGGTAAGGATAAGGGTAAGGGTAAGGGTAAGGGTAAGGGTAAGGGTAAGGGTAAGGGTAAGCTTAAGGGTAAAAGCAAGGGTAAGGGTAAGGGTTAGGGTAAGGGTAAGGGTAAGGGTAAGGGTAAGGGTAAGCTTAAGGGTAAAAGCAAGGGTAAGGGTAAGGGTAAGGGTAAGGGTAAGGGTAAGGGTAAGGGTAAAGGTAAGGGTAAGCCTAAGGTTAAAAGCAAGGGTAAGGGTAAGGGTAAGGGTAAGGGTAAGGGTAAGGGTAAGGGTAAGGGTAAGGGTAAGGGTAAGGGTAAGGGTAAGGGTAAGGGTAAGGTTAAGGGTAAGGGTAAGCTAAAGGGTAAAAGCAAGGGTAAGGGTAAGGGTAAGGGTAAGGGTAAGGGTAAGGGTAAGGGTAAGCTTAAGGGTAAAAGCAAGGGTAAGGGTAAGGGTAAGGGTAAGGGTAAGGGTAAGGGTAAGCTTAAGGGTAAAAGCAAGGGTAAGGGTAAGGGTAAGGGTAAGGGTAAGGGTAAGGGTAAGGGTAAGGGTAAGGGTAAGGGTAAGGGTAAGGGTAAGGGTAAGGGTAAGGGTAAGGGTAAGGGTAAGGGTAAGGGTAAGGGTAAGGGTAAGGGTAAGGGTAAAGGTAAGGGTAAGCCTAAGGGTAAAAGCAAGGGTAAGGGTAAGGGTAAGGGTAAGGGTAAGGGTAAGGGTAAGGGTAAGGGTAAGGGTAAGGGTAAGGGTAAGGGTAAGGGTAAGGGTAAGCTTAAGGGTAAAAGCAAGGGTAAGGGTGAGGGTAAGGGTAAGGGTAAGCCTAAGGGTAAAAGCAAGGGTAAGGGTAAGGGTAAGGGTAAGGGTAAGGGTAAGCTTAAGGGTAAAAGCAAGGGTAAGGGTAAGGGTAAGGGTAAGGGTAAGGGTAAGGGTAAGCTAAAGGGTAAAAGCAAGGGTAAGGGTAAGGGTAAGGGTAAGGGTAAGGGTAAGGGTAAGGGTAAGGGTAAGGGTAGGGGTAAAGGTAAGGGTAAGCCTAAGGGTCAAAGCAAGGGTAAGGGTAAGGGTAAGGGTAAGGGTAAGGGTAAGGGTAAGGGTAAGGGTAAGGGTAAGGGTAAGGGTAAGGGTAAGGGTAAGGGTAAGGGTAAGCTTAAGGGTAAAAGCAAGGGTAAGGGTAAGGGTAAGGGTTAGGGTAAGGGTAAGGGTAAGGGTAAGGGTAAGGGTAAGGGTAAGCTTAAGGGTAAGGGTAAGGGTAAGGGTAAGGGTAAGCCTAAGGGTAAAAGCAAGGGTAAGTGTAAGGGTAAGGGTAAGGGTAAGGGTAAGCTTAAGGGTAAAAGCAAGGGTAAGGGTAAGGGTAAGGGTAAGGGTAAGGGTAAGGGTAAGGGTAAGGGTAAGGGTAAGGGTAAGGGTAAGCTTAAGGGTAAAAGCAAGGGTAAGGGTAAGGGTAAGGGTAAGGGTAAGGGTAAGGTTAAGGGTAAGGGTAAGGCTAAAGGTAAGGGTAAGCCTAAGGGTAAAAGCAAGGGTAAGGGTAAGGGTAAGGGTAAGGGTAAGGGTAAGGGTAAGGGTAAGGGTAAGGGTAAGGGTAAAGGTAAGGGTAAGGGTAAGCTTAAGGGTAAAAGCAAGGGTAAGGGTAAGGGTAAGGGTAAGGGTAAGAGTAAGGGTAAGGGTAAGGGTAAGCTTAAGGGTAAAAGCAAGGGTAAGGGTAAGGGTAAGGGTTAGGGTAAGGGTAAGGGTAAGGGTAAGGGTAAGGGTAAGGGTAAGGGTAAGGGTAAGGGTAAGGGTAAGCTTAAGGGCAAAAGCAAGGGTAAGGGTAAGGGTAAGGGTAAGGATAAGGGTAAGGGTAAGGGTAAGGGTAAGGGTAAGGGTAAGGGTAAGGGTAAGCTTAAGGGTAAAAGCAAGGGTAAGGGTAAGGGTAAGGGTAAGGGTAAGGGTAACGGTAAGGGTAAGGGTAAGCTTAAGGGTAAAAGCAAGGGTAAGGGTAAGGGTAAGGGTAAGGGTAAGGAAAAGGGTAAGGTTAAGGGTAAGGGTTAGGGTAAGGGTAAGGGTAAGGGTAAGGGTAAGGGTGAGCTTAAGGGTAAGGGTAAGGGTAAGGGTAAGGGTAAGCTTAAGGGTAAAAGCAAGGGTAAGGGTAAGGGTAAGGGTAAGGGTAAGGGTAAGGGTAAGCTTAAGGGTAAAAGCAAGGGTAAGGGTAAGGGTAAGGGTAAGGGTAAGGGTAAGGGTAAGGGTAAGGGTAAGCTTAAGGGTAAGGGTAAGGGTAAGGGTAAGGGTAAGCTTAAGGGTAAAAGCAAGGGTAAGGGTCAGGGTAAGGGTAAGTGTAAGGGTAAGGGTAAGGGTAAGGGAAAGGGTGAGCTTAAGGGTAAAAGCAAGGGTAAGGGTAAGGTTAAGGGTAAGGGTAAGGGTAAGGGTAAGGGTAAGGGTAAGGGTAAGCTTAAGGGTAAAAGCAAGGGTAAGGGTAAGGGTAAGGGTAAGGGTAAGGGTAAGGGTAAGGGTAAGGGTGAGGGTAAGGGTAAGGGTAAGGTTAAGGGTAAGGGTAAGGGTAAGGGTAAGGGTAAGGGTAAAGGTAAGGGTAAGCCTAAGGGTAAAATCAAGGGTAAGGGTAAGGGTAAGGGTAAGGGTAAGAGTAAGGGTAAGGGTAAGGGTAAGGGTAAGCTTAAGGGTAAAAGCAAGGGTAAGGGTAAGGGTAAGGGTAAGGGTAAGCCTAAGGGTAAAAGCAAGGGTAAGGGTAAGGGTAAGGGTAAGGGTAAGCTTAAGGGTAAAATCAAGGGTAAGGGTAAGGGTAAGGGTAAGGGTAAGGGTAAGCTTAAGGGTAAAAGCAAGGGTGAGGGTAAGGGTAAGGGTAAGGGTAAGGGTAAGGGTAAGGGTAAGGGTAAGGGTAAGCTTAAGGGTAAAAGCAAGGGTAAGGGTAAGGGTAAGGGTAAGGGTAAGGGTAAGGGTAAGCTTAAGGGTAAAAGCAAGGGTGAGGGTAAGGGTAAGGGTAAGGGTAAGGGTAAGGGTAAGGGTAAGGGTAAGGGTAAGGGTAAGGGTAAGGGTAAGGGTAAGGGTAAGCTTAAGGGTAAAAGCAAGGGTAAGGGTAAGGGTAAGGGTAAGGGTAAGGGTGAGAGTAAGGGTAAGCTTAAGGGTAAAAGCAAGGGTAAGGGTAAGGGTAAGGGTAAGGGTAAGGGTAAGGGTAAGGGTAAGGGTAAAGGTAAGGGTAAGCCTAAGGGTAAAAGCAAGGGTAAGGGTAAGGGTAAGGGTAAGGGTAAGGGTAAGGGTAAGGGTAAGGGTAAGGGTAAGCTTAAGGGTAAAAGCAAGGGTAAGGGTAAGGGTAAGGGTAAGGGTAAGGGTAAGGGTAAGGGTAAGGGTAAGGGTAAGGGTAAGGGTAAGGGTAAGGGTAAGGGTAAGGGTAAGGGTAAGGGTAAGCTTAAGGGTAAGGGTAAGGGTAAGGGTAAGGGTAAGCTTAAGGGTAAAAGCAAGGGTAAGGGTAAGGGTAAGGGTAAGGGTAAGCTTAAGGGTAAAAGCAAGGGTAAGGGTAAGGGTAAGGGTAAGGGTAAGGGTAAGGGTAAGGGTAAGGGTAAGCTTAAGGGTAAGGGTAAGGGTAAGGGTAAGGGTAAGCTTAAGGGTAAAAGCAAGGGTAAGGGTAAGGGTAAGGGTAAGGGTAAGGGTAAGCTTAAGGGTAAGGGTAAGGGTAAGGGTAAGGGTAAGCTTAAGGGTAAAAGCAAGGGTAAGGTTAAGGGTAAGGGTAAGGGTAAGGGCAAGGGTAAGCTTAAGGGTAAAAGCAAGGGTAAATGTAAGGGTAAGAGTAGGAATAAGGGTAAGGGTAAGGGTAAGGGTAAAAGTAAGGGTAAGGGTAAAGGTAAGGGTAAGGGTAAGGGTAAGGGTAAGAATAAGGGTAAGGGTAAGGGTAAGGGTAAGGGTAAGGGTAAGGGTAAGCTTAAGGGTAAAAGCTAGGGTAAGGGTAAGGGTAGGGGTAAGGGTAAGGGTAAAGGTAAGGGTAAGCCTAAGGGTAAAAGCGAGGGTAAGGGTAAGGGTAAGAGTAAGAATAAGGATAAGGGTAAGGGTAAGGGTAAGGGTAAGGGTAAAGGTAAGGGTAAGGGTAAGGGTAAGGGTAAGGGTAAGGGTAAGGGTAAGGGTAAGGGTAAGGGTAAGGGTAAGGGTAAGGGTAAGGGTGAGGGTAAGGGTAAGGGTAAGGGTAAGGGTAAGGGTAAGGGTAAGGGTAAGGGTAAGAATAAGGGTAAGGGTAAGGGTAAGGGTAAGCTTAAGTGTAAAAGCAAGGGTAAGGGTAAGGGTAAGGGTAAGGGTAAGAATAAGGGTAAGGGTAAGGGTAAGGGTAAGGGTAAGGGTAAGGGTAAGGGTAAGGGTAAGGGTAAGGGTTAAGGTAAGGGTAAGGGAAGGGTAAGGGTAAGGGTAAGGGTAAGGGTAAGGGTAAGGGTAAGGGTAAGGGTAAGGGTAAGGGTAAGGGTAAGGGTAAGGGTAAAGGTAAGGGTAAGGGTAAGGGTAAGGGTAAGGGTAAGGGTAAGGGTAAGGGTAAGGGTAAGGGTAAGGGTAAGGGTAAGGGTAAGGGTAAGGGTAAAAGGGTGAGAGTAAGAATAAGGGTAAGGGTAAGGGTAAGGGTAAGGTAAGGGTAAGGGTAAGGGTAAGGGTAAGGGTAAGGGTAAGGGTAAGGGTAAGGGTAAGGGTAAGGGTAAGGGTAAGGGTAAGGGTAAGGGTAAGGGTAAGGGTAAGGGTAAGGGTAAGGGTAAGGGTAAGGGTAAGGGTAAGGGTAAGGGTAAGGGTAAGGGTAAGGGTAAGGGTAAGGGTAAGGGTAAGGGTAAGGGTAAGGGTAAAGGTAAGGGTAAGGGTAAGGGTAAGGGCAAGGGTAAGGGTAAGGGTAAGGGTAAGGGTAAGGGTAAGGGTAAGGGTAAGGGTAAGGGTAAGGGTAAGGGTAAGGGTAAGGGTAAGGGTAAGAGTAAGGGTAAGGGTAAGGGTAAGGGTAAGGGTAAGGGTAAGGGTAAGGGTAAGGGTAAGGGTAAGGGTAAGGGTAAGGGTAAGGGTAAGGGTAAGGGTAAGGGTAAGGGTAAGGGTAAGGGTAAGGGTAAGGGTAAGGGTAAGGGTAAGGGTAAGGGTAAGCTTAAGGGTAAAAGCAAGGGTAAAGGTAAGGGTAAGGGTAAGGGTAAGGGTAAGGGTAAGGGTAAGCTTAAGGGTAAAAGCAAGGGTAAGGGTAAGGGTAGGCTTAAGGGTAAAAGCAAGGGTTAGGGTAAGGTTAAGAGTAAGAATAAGGGTAAGGTTAAGGGTAAGGGTAAGGGTAAGGGTAAGGGTAAGGGTAAGGGTAAGGGTAAGGGTAAGAGTAAGAATAAGGATAAGGATAAGGGTAAGGGCAAGGGTAAGGGTAAGGGTAAGGGTAAAGGTAAGGGTAAGGGTAAGGGTAAGGGTAAGGGTAAGGGTAAGGGTAAGGGTAAGGGTAAGGGTAAGGGTAAGGGTAAGGGTAAGGGTAAGGGTGAGGGTAAGGGTAAGGGTAAGGGTAAGGGTAAGAATAAGGGTAAGGGTAAGGGTAAGGGTAAGCTTAAGTGTAAAAGCAAGGGTAAGGGTAAGGGTAAGGGTGAGCTTAAGGGTAAAAGCAAGGGTAAGGGTAAGGGTAAGGGTAAGGGTAAGGGTAAGGGTAAGGGTAAGGGTAAGCTTAAGGGTAAAAGCAAGGGTAAGGGTAAGGGTAAGGGTAAGGGTAAGGGTAAGGGTAAGGGTAAGGGAAAGGGTAAAGGTAAGGGTAAGCCTAAGGGTAAAAGCAAGGGTAAGGGTAAGGGTAAGGGTAAGGGTAAGAGTAAGGGTAAGGGTAAGGGTAAGGGTAAACTTAAGGGTAAAAGCAAGGGTAAGGGTAAGGGTAAGGGTAAGGGTAAGCCTAAGGGTAAAAGCAAGGGTAAGGGTAAGGGTAAGGGTAAGGGTAAGGGTAAGCTTAAGGGTAAAAGCAAGGGTAAGGGTAAGGGTAAGGGTAAGGGTAAGGGTAAGGGTAAGGGTAAGGGTAAGGGTAAGCTTAAGGGTAAAAGCAAGGGTGAGGGTAAGGGTAAGGGTAAGGGTAGAGGTAAGGGTAAGTGTAAGGGTAAAAGCAAGGGTGAGGGTAAGGGTAAGGGTAAGGGTAAGGGTAAGGGTAAGGGTAAGGGTAAGGGTAAGGGTAAGGGTAAGCTTAAGGGTAAAAGCAAGGGTAAGGGTAAGGGTATGGGTAAGGGTAAGGGTAAGGGTAAGGGTAAGGGTAAGGGTAAGCTTAAGGGTAAAAGCAAGGGTAAGGGTAAGGGTAAGGGTAAGGGTAAGGGTAAAGGTAAGGGTAAGCCTAAGGGTAAAAGCAAGGGTAAGGGTAAGGGTAAGGGTAAGGGTAAGGGTAAGGGTAAGGGTAAGGGTAAGGGTAAGGGTAAGGGTAAGGGTAAGGGTAAGGGTAAGGGTAGGGGTAAGCCTAAGGGTAAAAGCAAGGGTAAGGGTAAGGGTAAGGGTAAGGGTAAGGGTAAGCTTAAGGGTAAAAGTGAGGGTAAGGGTAAGGGTAAGGGTAAGGGTAAGGGTAAGGGTAAGCTTAAGGGTAAAAGCAAGGGTAAGGGTAAGGGTAAGGGTAAGGGTAAGGGTAAGGGTAAGGGTAAGGGTAAAGGTAAGGGTAAGCCTAAGGGTAAAAGCAAGGCTAAGGGTAAGGGTAAGGGTAAGGGTAAGGGTAAGGGTAAGGGTAAGGGTAAGGGTAAGGGTAAGCTTAAGGGTAAAAGCAAGGGTAAGGGTAAGGGTAAGGGTAAGGGTAAGGGTAAGGGTAAGGGTAAGGGTAAGGGTAAGGGTAAGGGTAAGGGTAAGCTTAAGGGTAAGGGTAAGGGTAAGGGTAAGGGTAAGGGTAAGCTTAAGGGTAAAAGCAAGGGTAAGGGTAAGGGTAAGGGTAAGCTTAAGGGTAAAAGC
Organism: Myrrha octodecimguttata; assembly: GCA_958510865.1. Taxonomy (NCBI): domain Eukaryota; kingdom Metazoa; phylum Arthropoda; class Insecta; order Coleoptera; family Coccinellidae; genus Myrrha; species Myrrha octodecimguttata. The sequence continues at coordinate 21,082 of CAUEHS010000812.1, read as the reverse complement.
AAGGGTAAGGGTAAGGGTAAGGGTAAGGGTAAGGGTAAGGGTAAGGGTAAGGGTAAGGGTAAGCTTAAGGGTAAGGTTAAGGGTAAGGGTAAGGGTAAGCTTAAGGGTAAAAGCAAGGGTAAGGGTAAGGGTAAGGGTAAGGGTAAGGGTAAGCTTAAGGGTAAGGGTAAGGGTAAGGGTAAGGGAAAGCTTAAGGGTAAAAGCAAGGGTAAGGTTAAGGGTAAGGGTAAGGGTAAGGGTAAGGGTAAGCTTAAGGGTAAGGGTAAGCTTAAGGGTAAGGGTAAGGGTAAGGGTAAGGGTAAGCTTAAGGGTAAAAGCAAGGGTAAGGGTAAGGGTAAGGGTAAGGGTAAGGGTAAGGGTAAGGGTAAGGGTAAGGGTAAGGGTAAGGGTAAGGGTAAGGGTAAGGGTAAGGGTAAGGGTAAGGGTAAGGGTAAGGGTAAGCTTAAGGGTAAGGGTAAGGGTAAGGGTAAGGGTAAGCTCAAGGGTAAAAGCAAGGGTAAGGGTAAGGGTAAGGGTAAGGGTAAGGGTAAGCTTAAGGGTAAAAGCAAGGGTAAGGGTAAGGGTAAGGGTAAGGGTAAGGGTAAGGGTAAGGGTAAGGGTAAGGGTAAGGGTAAGGGTAAGGGTAAGGGTAAGGGTAATCTTTAGGGTAAGGGTAAGGGTAAGGGTAAGCTTAAGGGTAAAAGCAAGGGTAAGGGTAAGGGTAAGGGTAAGGGTAAGGGTAAGGGTAAGGGTAAGGGTAAGGGTAAAGGTAAGGGTAAGCCTAAGGGTAAAAGCAAGGGTAAGGGTAAGGGTAAGTGTAAGGGTAAGGGTAAGGGTAAGGGTAAGGGTAAGGGTAAGGGTAAGGGTAAGGGTAAGGGAAAGCTTAAGGGTAAAAGCAAGGGTAAGGGTAAGGGTAAGGGTAAGGGTAAGGGTAAGGGTAAGGGAAAGGGTAAGGGTAAGGGTAAGCTTAAGGGTAAAAGCAAGGGTAAGGGTAAGGGTAAGGGTAAGGGTAAGGGTAAGGGTAAGGGTAAGGGTAAGGGTAAGGGTAAGGGTAAGCTTAAGGGTAAAAGCAAGGGTAAGGGTAAGGGTAAGGGTAAGGGTAAGGGTTAGGGTAAGGGTAACGGTAAGGGTAAGGGTAACGGTAAGGGTAAGGGTAAGGGTAAGGGTAAGAGTAAGGGTAAGGGTAAGGGTAAGCTTAAGGGTAAAAGCAAGGGAAAGGGTAAGGGTAAGGGTAAGGGTAAGCCTAAGGGTAAAAGCAAGGGTAAGGGTAAGGTTAAGGGTAAGGGTAAGGGTAAGCTTAAGGGTAAAAGCAAGGGTAAGGGTAAGCGTAAGGGTAAGGGTAAGGGTAAGGGTAAGGGTAAGGGTAAGGGTAAGGGTAAGCTTAAGGGTAAAAGCAAGGGTAAGGGTATGGGTAAGGGTAAAGGTAAGGGTAAGCCTAAGAGTAAAAGCAAGGGTAAGGGTAAGGGTAAGGGTAAGGGTAAGGGTAAGGGTAAGGGTAAGGGTAAGGGTAAGCTTAAGGGTAAAAGCAAGGGTAAGGATAAGGGTAAGGGTAAGGGTAAGGGTAAGGGTAAGGGTAAGGGTAAGGGTAAGCTTAAGGGTAAAAGCAAGGGTAAGGGTAAGGGTAAGGGTAAGGGTAAGGGTAAGGGTAAGGGTAAGGGTAAGGGTAAGGGTAAGCTTAAGGGTAAAAGCAAGGGTAAGGGTTAGGGTAAGGGTAAGGGTAAGGGTAAGGGTAAGGGTAAGCTTAAGGGTAAAAGCAAGGGTAAGGGTAAGGGTAAGGGTAAGGGTAAGGGTAAGGGTAAGGGTAAGGGTAAAGGTAAGGGTAAGCCTAAGGGTAAAAGCAAGGGTAAGGGTAAGGGTAAGGGTAAGGGTAAGGGTAAGGGTAAGGGTAAGGGTAAGGGTAAGGGTAAGGGTAAGGGTAAGGGTAAGGGTAAGCTTAAGGGTATAAGCAAGGGTAAGGGTAAGGGTAAGGGTGAGGGTAAGGGTAAGGGTAAGGGTAAGGGTAAGCTAAAGGGTAAAAGCAAGGGTAAGGGTAAGGGTAAGGGTAAGGGTAAGGGTAAGGGTAAGGGTAAGGGTAAGGGTAAGGGTAAGGGTAAGCTTAAGGGTAAAAGCAAGGGTAAGGGTAAGGGTAAGGGTAAGGGTAAGGGTAAGGGTAAGGGTAAGGGTAAGGGTAAGGGTAAGGGTAAGGGTAAGGGTAAGGGTAAGGGTAAGGGTAAGGGTAAGGGTAAGGGTAAGGGTAAGGGTAAGGGTAAGGGTAAGGGTAAGGGTAAGGGTAAGGGTAAGGGTAAGGGTAAGGGTAAAGGTAAGGGTAAGCCTAAGGGTAAAAGCAAGGGTAAGGGTAAGGGTAAGGGTAAGGGTAAGGGTAAGGGTAAGGGTAAGGGTAAGGGTAAGGGTAAGGGTAAGGGTAAGGGTAAGGGTAAGGGTAAGGGTAAGGGTAAGGGTAAGCTTAAGGGTAAAAGCAAGGGTAAGGGTGAGGGTAAGGGTAAGGGTAAGCCTAAGGGTAAAAGCAAGGGTAAGGGTAAGGGTAAGGGTAAGGGTAAGGGTAAGCTTAAGGGTAAAAGCAAGGGTAAGGGTAAGGGTAAGGGTAAGGGTAAGGGTAAGGGTAAGGGTAAGGGTAAGCTAAAGGGTAAAAGCAAAGGTAAGGGTAAGGGTAAGGGTAAGGGTAAGGGTAAGGGTAAGGGTAAGGGTAAGGGTAGGGGTAAAGGTAAGGGTAAGCCTAAGGGTCAAAGCAAGGGTAAGGGTAAGGGTAAGGGTAAGGGTAAGGGTAAGGGTAAGGGTAAGGGTAAGGGTAAGGGTAAGGGTAAGGGTAAGGGTAAGGGTAAGGGTAAGGGTAAGGGTAAGCTTAAGGGTAAAAGCAAGGGTAAGGGTAAGGGTAAGGGTTAGGGTAAGGGTAAGGGTAAGGGTAAGGGTAAGGGTAAGGGTAAGCTTAAGGGTAAGGTTAAGGGTAAGGGTAAGGGTAAGCCTAAGGGTAAAAGCAAGGGTAAGTGTAAGGGTAAGGGTAAGGGTAAGGGTAAGCTTAAGGGTAAAAGCAAGGGTAAGGGTAAGGGTAAGGGTAAGGGTAAGGGTAAGGGTAAGGGTAAGGGTAAGGGTAAGGGTAAGGGTAAGCTTAAGGGTAAAAGCAAGGGTAAGGGTAAGGGTAAGGGTAAGGGTAAGGGTAAGGGTAAGGGTAAGGGTAAGGCTAAAGGTAAGGGTAAGCCTAAGGGTAAAAGCAAGGGTAAGGGTAAGGGTAAGGGTAAGGGTAAGGGTAAGGGTAAGGGTAAGGGTAAGGGTAAGGGTAAGGGTAAAGGTAAGGGTAAGGGTAAGCTTAAGGGTAAAAGCAAGGGTAAGGGTAAGGGTAAGGGTAAGGGTAAGAGTAAGGGTAAGGGTAAGGGTAAGCTTAAGGGTAAAAGCAAGGGTAAGGGTAAGGGTAAGGGTTAGGGTAAGGGTAAGGGTAAGGGTAAGGGTAAGGGTAAGGGTAAGGGTAAGGGTAAGGGTAAGGGTAAGCTTAAGGGCAAAAGCAAGGGTAAGGGTAAGGGTAAGGGTAAGGATAAGGGTAAGGGTAAGGGTAAGGGTAAGGGTAAGGGTAAGGGTAAGGGTAAGCTTAAGGGTAAAAGCAAGGGTAAGGGTAAGGGTAAGGGTAAGGGTAAGGGTAACGGTAAGGGTAAGGGTAAGCTTAAGGGTAAAAGCAAGGGTAAGGGTAAGGGTAAGGGTAAGGGTAAGGAAAAGGGTAAGGTTAAGGGTAAGGGTTAGGGTAAGGGTAAGGGTAAGGGTAAGGGTAAGGGTGAGCTTAAGGGTAAGGGTAAGGGTAAGGGTAAGGGTAAGCTTAAGGGTAAAAGCAAGGGTAAGGGTAAGGGTAAGGGTAAGGGTAAGGGTAAGCTTAAGGGTAAAAGCAAGGGTAAGGGTAAGGGTAAGGGTAAGGGTAAGGGTAAGGGTAAGGGTAAGGGTAAGCTTAAGGGTAAGGGTAAGGGTAAGAGTAAGGGTAAGCTTAAGGGTAAAAGCAAGGGTAAGGGTCAGGGTAAGGGTAAGTGTAAGGGTAAGGGTAAGGGTAAGGGTAAGGGTGAGCTTAAGGGTAAAAGCAAGGGTAAGGGTAAGGTTAAGGGTAAGGGTAAGGGTAAGGGTAAGGGTAAGGGTAAGGGTAAGCTTAAGGGTAAAAGCAAGGGTAAGGGTAAGGGTAAGGGTAAGGGTAAGGGTAAGGGTAAGGGTAAGGGTAAGGGTAAGGGTAAGGGTAAGGGTAAGGGTAAGGGTAAGGGTAAGGGTAAGGGTAAGGGTAAGGATAAAGGTAAGGGTAAGCCTAAGGGTAAAATCAAGGGTAAGGGTAAGGGTAAGGGTAAGGGTAAGAGTAAGGGTAAGGGTAAGGGTAAGGGTAAGGGTAAGCTTAAGGGTAAAAGCAAGGGTAAGGGTAAGGGTAAGGGTAAGGGTGAGCCTAAGGGTAAAAGCAAGGGTAAGGGTAAGGGTAAGGGTAAGGGTAAGCTTAAGGGTAAAATCAAGGGTAAGGGTAAGGGTAAGGGTAAGGGTAAGGGTAAGCTTAAGGGTAAAAGCAAGGGTGAGGGTAAGGGTAAGGGTAAGGGTAAGGGTAAGGGTAAGGGTAAGGGTAAGGGTAAGCTTAAGGGTAAAAGCAAGGGTAAGGGTAAGGGTAAGGGTAAGGGTAAGGGTAAGGGTAAGCTTAAGGGTAAAAGCAAGGGTAAGGGTAATGGTAAGGGTAAGGGTAAGGGTAAAGGTAAGGGTAAGCCTAAGGGTAAAAGCAAGGGTAAGGGTAAGGGTAAGGGTAAGGGTAAGGGTTAGGGTAAGGGTAAGGGTAAGGGTAAGGGTAAGGGTAAGGGTAAGGGTAAGGGTAAGGGTAAGGGTAAGGGTAAGGGTAAGGGTAAGGGTAAGCTTAAGGGTAAAAGCAAGGGTAAGGGTAAGGGAAAGGGTAAGGGTAAGCCTAAGGGTAAAAGCAAGGGTAAGGGTAAGGGTAAGGGTAAGGGTAAGGGTAAGCTTAAGGGTAAAAGCAAGAGTAAGGGTAAGGGTAAGGGTAAGGGTAAGGGTAAGGGTAAGCTTAAGGGTAAAAGCAAGGGTAAGGGTAAGGGTAAGGGTAAGGGTAAGGGTAAGGGTAAGGGTAAAGGTAAGGGTAAGGGTAAGGGTAAAGGTAAGGGTAAGCCTAAGGGTAAAAGCAAGGGTAAGGGTAAGGGTAAGGGTAAGGGTAAGGGTAAGGGTAAGGGTAAGGTTAAGGGTAAGGGTAAGGGTAAGCTTAAGGGTAAAAGCAAGGGTAAGGGTAAGGGTAAGGGTAAGGGTAAGGGTAAGGGTAAGGGTAAGGGTAAGGGTAAGGGTAAGGGTAAGGGTAAGGGTAAGGGTAAGGGTAAGGGTAAGGGTAAGGGTAAGCTTAAGGGTAAGGGTAAGGGTAAGGGTAAGGGTTAGCTTAAGGGTAAAAGCAAGGGTAAGGGTAAGGGTAAGGGTAAGGGTAAGCTTAAGGGTAAAAGCAAGGGTAAGGGTAAGGGTAAGGATAAGGGTAAGGGTAAGGGTAAGGGTAAGGGTAAGGGTAAGGGTAAGCTTAAGGGAAAGGGTAAGGGTAAGGGTAAGGGTAAGCTTAAGGGTAAAAGCAAAGGTAAGGGTAAGGGTAATTGTAAAGGTAAGGGTAAGGGTAAGGGTAAGCTTAAGGGTAAGGGTAAGGGTAAGGGTAAGGGTAAGCTTAAGGGTAAAAGCAAGGGTAAGGGTAAGGGTGAGGGTAAGGGTAAGGGTAATGGTAAGGGTAAGCTTAAGGGTAAGGGTAAGGGTAAGGGTAAGGGTAAGCTTAAGGGTAAAAGCAAGGGTAAGGGTAAGGGTAAGGGTAAGGGTAAGGGTAAGGGTAAGGGTAAGGGTAAGGGTAAGGGTAAGGGTAAGGGTAAAGGTAAGGGTAAGGGTAAGGGTAAGGTTAAGGGTAAGGGAAAGCTTAAGGGTAAGGGTAAGGGTAAGGGTAAGGGTAAGCTTAAGGGTAAAAGCAAGGGTAAGGGTAAGGGTAAGGGTAAGGGTAAGGGTAAGGGTAAGCTCAAGGGTAAAAGCAAGGGTAAGGGTAAGGGTAAGGGTAAGGGTAAGGGTAAGGGTAAGGGTAAGGGTAAGGGTAAGGGTAAGGGTAAGGGTAAGCTTAAGGGTAAGGGTAAGGGTAAGGGTAAGGGTAAGCTTAAGGGTAAAAGCAAGGGTAAGGGTAAGGGTAAGGGTAAGGGTAAAGGTAAGGGTAAGCCTAAGGGTAAAAGCAAGGATAAGGGTAAGGGTAAGGGTAAGGGTAAGGGTAAGGGTAAGTGTAAGGGTAAGGGTAAGGGTAAGGGTAAGCTTAAGGGTAAAAGCAAGGGTAAGGGTAAGGGTAAGGGTAAGGGTAAGGGTAAGGGTAAGGGTAAGGGTAAGGGTAAGGGTAAGGGTAAGGGTAAACTTAAGGGTAAAAGCAAGGGTAAGGGTAAGGGTAAGGGTAAGGGTAAGGGTAAGGGTAAGGGTAAGGGTAAGCTTAAGGGTAAAAGCAAGGGTAAGGGTAAGGGTAAGGGTAAGGGTTAGGGTAAGGGTAAAGGTAAGGGTTAGCCTAAGGGTAAAAGCAAGGGTAAGGGTAAGGGTAAGGGTAAGGGTAAGGGTAAGGGTAAGGGTAAGGGTAAGGGTAAGGTTAAGGGTAAGAGTAAGGGTAAGGGTAAGGGTAAGCTTAAGGGTGAAAGCAAGGGTAAGGGTAAGGGTAAGGGTAAGGGTAAGCCTAAGGGTAAAAGCAAGGGTAAGGGTAAGGGTTAGGGTAAGGGTAAGGGTAAGCTTAAGGGTAAAAGCAAGGGTAAGGGTAAGGGTAAGGGTAAGGGTAAGGGTAAGGGTAAGGGTAAGGGTAAGCTTAAGGGTAAAAGCAAGGGTAAGGGTAAGGGTAAGGGTAAGGGTAAGGGTAAGGGTAAGGGTAAGGGTAAGGGTAAGCTTAAGGGTAAAAGCAAGGGTAAGGGTCAGGGTAAGGGCAAGGGTAAGGGTAAGGGTAAGGGTAAAGGTAAGGGTAAGCCTAAGGGAAAAAGCAAGGGTAAGGGTAAGGGTAAGGGAAAGGGTAAGGGTAAGGGTAAGGGTAAGGGTAAGGGTAAGGGTAAGGGTAAGAGTAAGGGTAAGGGTAAGGGTAAGGGTAAGGGTAAGGGTAAGCTTAAGGGTAAAAGCAAGGGTAAGGGTAAGGGTAAGGGTAAGGGTGAGCCTAAGGGTAAAAGCAAGGGTAAGGGTAAGGTTAAGGGTAAGGGTAAGGGTAAGGGTAAGGGTAAGAGTAAGGGTAAGGGTAAGGGTAAGGGTAAGGGTAAGGGTAAGCTTAAGGGTAAAAGCAAGGGTAAGGGTAAGGGTAAGGGTAAGGGTAAGGGTAAGGGTAAGGGTAAGGGTAAGGGTAAGGGTAAGGGTAAGGGTAAGGGTAAGGGTAAGGGTAAGGGTAAGGGTAAGGGTAAGGGTAAGGGTAAGCTTAAGGGTAAAAGCAAGGGTAAGGGTAAGGGTAAGTGTAAGGGTAAGGGTAAGGGTGAGGGTAAGCTTAAGGGTAAAAGCAAGTGTAAGGGTAAGGGAAAGGGTAAGGGTAAGGGTAAGGGTAAGGGTAAGCTTAAAGGTAAGGGTAAGGGTAAGGGTAAGGGTAAGCTTAAGGGTAAAAGCAAGGGTAAGGGTAAGGGTAAGGGTAAGGGTAAGGGTAAGGGTAAGGGTAAGGGTGAGGGTAAGGGTAAGGGTAAGCTTAAGGGTAAAAGCAAGGGTAAGGGTAAGGGTAAGGGTAAGGGTAAGTGTAAGGGTAAGGGTAAGGGTAAGGGTAAGCTTAAGGGTAAAAGCAAGGGTAAGGGTAAGGGTAAGGGTAAGGGTAAGGGTAAGGGTAAGGGTAAAGGTAAGGGTAAGCCTAAGGGTAAAAGCAAGGGTAAGGGTAAGGGTAAGGGTAAGGGTAAGCCTAAGGGTAAAAGCAAGGGTAAGGGTAAGGGTAAGGGTAAGGGTAAGGGTAGGGGTGAGGGTTAGGGTAAAGGTAAGGGTAAGCCTAAGGGTAAAAGCAAGGGTAAGGGTAAGGGTAAGGGTAGGGGTAAGGGAAAGGGTAAGGGTAAGGGTAAGGGTAAGGGTAAGGGTAAGGGTAAGGGTAAGGGTAAGGGTAAGGGTAAGCTTAAGGGTAAAAGCAAGGGTAAGGGTAAGGGTAAGGGTAAGGGTAAGCTTAAGGGTAAAAGCAAGGGTAAGGGTAAGGGTAAGGGTAAGGGTAAGGGTAAGGGTAAGGGTAAGGGTAAGCTTAAGGGTAATGGTAAGGGTGAGGGTAAGCTTAAGGGTAAAAGCAAGGGTAAGGGTAAGGGTAAGGGTAAGGGTAAGGGTAAGGGTAAGGGTAAGCTTAAGGGTAAGAGCAAGGGTAAGGGTAAGGGTAAGGGTAAGGGTAAGGGTAAGGGTAAGGGTAAGGGTGAGCTTAAGGGTAAAAGCAAGGGTAAGGGTAAGGGTAAGCTTAAGGGTAAAAGCAAGGGTAAGGGTAAGGGTAAGGGTAAGGGTAAGGGTAAGCTTAAGGGTAAAAGCAAGGGTAAGGGTAAGGGTAAGCTTAAGGGTAAAAGCAAGGGTAAGGGTAAGGGTAAGGGTAAGGGTAAGGGTAAGGGTAAGGGTAAGGGTAAGGGTAAGGGTAAGGGTAAGGGTAAGCTTAAGGGTAAAAGCAAGGGTAAGGGTAAGGGTAAGGGTAAGGGTAAGGGTAAGGGTAAGGGTTAAGGTAAGGGTAAGCCTAAGGGTAAAAGCAAGGGTAAGGGTAAGGGTAAGGGTAAGGGTAAGGGTAAGGGTAAGGGTAAGGGTAAGGGTAAGGGTAAGGGTAAGCTTAAGGGTAAAAGCAAGGGTAAGGGTAAGGGTAAGGGTAAGGGTAAGGGTAAGGGTTAGGGTAAGGGTAAGCTTAAGGGTAAGGGCAAGGGTAAGGGTAAGGGTAAGCTTAAGGGTAAAAGCAAGGGTAAGGGTAAGGGTAAGGGTAAGGGTAAGGATAAGGGTAAGGGTAAAGGTAAGGGTAAGCCTAAGTGTAAAAGCAAGGGTAAGGGTAATGGTAAGGGTAAGGGTGAGGGTAAGGGTAAGGGTAAGGGTAAGGGTAAGGGTAAGGGTAAGGGTAAGGGTAAGGGTAAGGGTAAGCTTAAGGGTAAAAGCAAGGGTAAGGGTAAGGGTAAGGGTAAGGGTAAGGGTAAGGGTAAGGGTAAGGGTAAGTGTAAGGGTAAGGGTAAGAGTAAGCTTAAGGGTAAGGGTAAGGGTAAGGGTAAGGGTAAGCTTAAGGGTAAAAGCAAGGGTAAGGGTAAGGGTAAGGGTAAGGGTAAGGGTAAGGGTAAGGGTAAGGGTAAGGGTAAGGGTAAGGGTAAGGGTTAGGGTAAGGGTAAGGGTAAGCTTAAGGGAAAAAGCAAGGGTAAGGGTAAGGGTAAGGGTAAGGGTAAGGGTAAGGGTAAGGGTAAGGGTAAGGGTAAGGGTAAGGGTAAGGGTAAGGGTAAGCTTAAGGGTAAAAGCAAGGGTAAGGGTAAGGGTAAGGGTAAGGGTAAGGGTAAGGGTAAGGGTAAGGGTAAGGGTAAAGGTAAGGGTAAGCCTAAGGGTAAAAGCAAGGGTAAGGGTAAGGGTAAGGGTAAGGGTAAGGGTAAGGGTAAGGGTAAGGGTAAGGGTAAGGGTAAGGGTAAGGGTAAGGGTAAGGGTAAGGGTAAGGGTAAGGGTAAGGGTAAGGGTAAGGGTGAGGGTAAGGGTAAGGGTAAGCTTAAGGGTAAAAGCAAGGGTAAGGGTAAGGGTAAGGGTAAGGGTAAAGGTAAGGGTAAGGGTAAGGGTAAGGGTAAGGGTAAGGGTAAGGGTAAGCTTAAGGGTAAAAGCAAGGGTAAGGGTAAGGGTAAGGGTTAGGGTAAGGGTAAGGGTAAGGGTAAGGGTAAGGGTAAGGGTAAGGGTAAGGGTAAGGGTAAGGGTAAGCTTAAGGGTAAAAGCAAGGGTAAGGGTAAGGGTAAGGGTAAGGGTAAGGGTAAGGGTAAGGGTAAGGGTAAGGGTAAGCTTAAGGGTAAAAGCAAGGGTAAGGGTAAGGGTAAGGGTAAGGGTAAGGGTAAGGGTAAGGGTAAGGGTAAGGGTAAGGGTAAGCTTAAGGGTAAAAGCAAGGGTAAGGGTCAGGGTAAGGGTAAGGGTAAGGGTAAGGGTAAGGGTAAGGGTAAGGGTAAGGGTAAGGGTAAGGGTAGGGGTAAGGGTAAGGGTAAGGGTAAAGGTAACGGTAAGCCTGAGGGTAAAAGCAAGGGTAAGGGTAAGGGTAAGGGTAAGGGTAAGGGTAAGGGTAAGGGTAAGGGTAAGGGTAAGGGTAAGGGTAAGCTTAAGGGTAAAAGCAAGGGTAAGGGTAAGGGTGAGGGTAAGGGTAAGCCTAAGGGTAAAAGCAAGGGTAAGGGTAAGGGTAAGGGTAAGGGTAAGGGTAAGCTTAAGGGTAAAAGCAAGGGTAAGGGTAAGGGTAAGGGTAAGGGTAAGGGTAAGGGTAAGGGTAAGCTTAAGGGTAAAAGCAAGGGTAAGGGTAAGGGTAAGGGTAAGGGTAAGGGTAAGGGTAAGGGTAAGGGTAAGGGTAAGGGTAAAGGTAAGGGTAAGCCTAAGGGTAAAAGCAAGGGTAAGGGTAAGGGTAAGGGTAAGGGTAAGGGTAAGGGTAAGGGTAAAGGTAAGGGTAAGGGTAAGGGTAAGGGTAAGGGTAAGGGTAGGGGTAAGGGTAAGGGTAAGGGTAAGGGTAAGCTTAAGGGTAAAAGCAAGGGTAAGGGTAAGGGTAAGGGTAAGGGTAAGGGTAAGGGTAAGCTTAAGGGTAAATGCAAGGGTAAGGGTAAGGGTAAGGGTAAGGGTAAGGGTTAGGGTAAGGGTAAGGGTAAGGGTAAGGGTAAGGGTAAGCTTAAGGGTAAAAGCAAGGGTAAGGGTAAGGGTAAGGGTATGGGTAAGGGTAAGGGTAAGGGTAAGGGTAAGCTTAAGGGTAAAAGCAAGGGTAAGGGTTAGGGTAAGGGTAAGAGTAAGGGTAAGGGTAAGGGTAAGCTTAAGGGTAAAAGCAAGGGTAAGGGTAAGGGTAAGCTTAAGGGTAAAAGCAAGGGTAAGGGTAAGGGTGAGGGTAAGGGTAAGGGTAAGGGTAAGGGTAAGGGTAAGCTTAAGGGTAAAAGCAAGGGTAAGGGTAAGGGTAAGGGTAAGGGTAAGGGTAAGGGTAAGGGTAAGGGCAAGGGTAAAGGTAAGGGTAAGCCTTAGGGTAAAAGCAAGGGTAAGGGTAATGGTAAGGGTAAGGGTAAGGGTAAGGGTAAGGGTAAGGGTAAGGGTAAGGGTAAGGGTAAGGGTAAGGGTAAGGGTAAGGGTAAGGGTAAGGGTAAGGGTAAGGGTAAGGGTAAGGGTAAGGGTAAGGGTTAGGGTAAGGGTAAGGGTTAGGGTAAGCTTAAGGGTAAAAGCAAGGGTAAGGGTAAGGGTAAGGGTAAGGATAAAGGTAAGGGTAAGGGTAAGGGTAAGGGTAAGGGTAAGGGTAAGCTTAAGGGTAAGGGTAAGGGTAAGGGTAAGGGTAAGGGTAAGCTTAAGGGTAAAAGCAAGGGTAAGGGTAAGGGTAAGGGTAAGGGTAAGGGTAAGGGTAAGGGTAAGGGTAAGGGTAAGGGTAAGGGTAAGGGTAAAGGTAAGGGTAAGGGTAAGCTTAAGGGTAAAAGCAAGGGTAAGGGTAAGGGTAAGGGTAAGGGTAAGGGTAAGGGTAAGGGTAAGGGTAAGGGTAAGCTTAAGGGTAAAAGCAAGGGTAAGGGTAAGGGTAAGGGTAAGGGTAAGGGTAAGGGTAAGCTTAAGTGTAAGGGTAAGGGTAAGGGTAAGGGTAAGGGTAAGGGTAAGGGTAAGCTTAAGGGTAAAAGCAAGTGTAAGGGTAAGGGTAAGGGTAAGGGTAAGGGTAAGGGTAAGGGTAAGGGTGAAGGTAAGCTTAAGGGTAAAAGCATGGGTAAGGGTAAGGGTAAGGGTAAGGGTAAGGGTAAGGGTAAGGGTAAGGGTAAGGGTAAGCTTAAGGGTAAAAGCAAGGGTAAGGGTAAGGGTAAGGGTAAGGGTAAGGGTAAGGGTAAGGGTAAGGGTAAGCTTAAGGGTAAAAGCAAGGGTAAGGGTAAGGGTAAGGGTAAGGGTAAGGGTAAGGGTAAGCTTAAGTGTAAGGGTAAGGGTAAGGGTAAGGGTAAGGGTAAGGGTAAGCTTAAGGGTAAAAGCAAGGGTAAGGGTAAGGGTAAGGGTAAGGGTAAGGGTAAGGGTAAGGGTAAGGGTAAGGGTAAGGGTGAAGGTAAGCTTAAGGGTAAAAGCATGGGTAAGGGTAAGGGTAAGGGTAAGGGTAAGGGTAAGGGTAAGGGTAAGGGTAAGCTTAAGGGTAAAAGCAAGGGTAAGGGTAAGGGTAAGGGTAAGGGTAAGGGTAAGGGTAAGGGTAAGGGTAAGGGTAAGGGTAAGCTTAAGGGTAAAAGCAAGGGTAAGGGTAAGGGTAAGCTTAAGGGTAAAAGCAAGGGTAAGGGTAAGGGTAAGGGTAAGGGTAAGGGTAAGGGTAAGGGTAAGGGTAAGGGTAAGGGTAAGGGTAAGGGTAAGGGTAAGGGTAAGCTTAAGGGTAAAAGCAAGGGTAAGGGTAAGGGTAAGGGTAAGGGTAAGGGTAAGGGTAAGGGTAAGGGTAAGGGTAAGGGTAAGGGTAAGGGTAAGGGTAAGGGTAAGGGTAAGGGTAATGGTAAGGGTAAGGGTAAGGGTAAGGGTAAGGGTAAGCTTAAGGGTAAAAGCAAGGGTAAGGGTAAGGGTAAGGGTAAGGGTAAGGGTAAGGGTAAGGGTAAGGGTAAGGGTAAAGGTACGATTAAGCCTAAGGGTAAAAGCAAGGGTAAGGGTAAGGGTAAGGGTAAGGGTAAGGGTAAGGGTAAGGGTTAGGGTAAGGGTAAGGGTAAGGGTAAGCTTAAGGGTAAAAGCAAGGGTAAGGGTAAGGGTAAGCTTAAGGGTAAAAGCAAGGGTAAGGGTAAGGTTAAGGGTGAGGGTAAGGGTAAGGGTAAGGGTAAGGGTAAGCTTGAGGGTAAAAGTAAGGGTAAGGGTAAGGGTGAGAATAAGAATGAGGGTAAGGGTAAGGGTAAGGGTAAGGGTAAGAGTAAGGGTAAGGGTAAGGGTAAGGGTAAAGGTAAGGGTAAGGGTAAGGGTTAGGGTTAGGGTAAGGGTAAGGGTAAGGGTAAGGGTAAGGGTAAGGGTAAGGGTAAACTTAAGGGTAAAAGCAAGGGTAAGGGTAAGGGTAAGGGTAAGGGTAAGGGTAACGGTAAGGGTTAGGGTAAGGGTAAGGGTAAAGGTAAGGGTAAGCCTAAGGGTAAAAGCAAGGGTAAGGGTAAGGGTAAGGGTAAGGGTAAGGGTAAGGGTAAGGGTAAGGGTAAGGGTAAGGGTAAGGGTAAGGGTAAGGGTAAGGGTAAGGGTAAGGGTAAGGGTAAAGGTAAGGGTAAGGGTAAGCTTAAGGGTAAAAGCAAGGGTAAGGGTAAGGGTAAGGGTAAGGGTAAGGGTAAGGGTAAGGGTAAGGGTAAGGGTAAGGTAAGGGTAAGGGTAAGGGTAAGGGTAAGCTTAAGGGTAAAAGCAAGGGTAAGGGTAAGGGTAAGGGTAAGGGTAAGGGTAAGGGTAAGCTTAAGTGTAAGGGTAAGGGTAAGGGTAAGGGTAAGGGTAAGGGTAAGCTTAAGGGTAAAAGCAAGGGTAAGGGTAAGGGTAAGGGTAAGGGTAAGGGTAAGGGTAAGGGTAAGGGTGAAGGTAAGCTTAAGGGTAAAAGCATGGGTAAGGGTAAGGGTAAGGGTAAGGGTAAGGGTAAGGGTAAGCTTAAGGGTAAAAGCAAGGGTAAGGGTAAGGGTAAGGGTAAGGGTAAGGGTAAGGGTAAGGGTAAGGGTAAGGGTAAGGGTAAGCTTAAGGGTAAAAGCAAGGGTAAGGGTAAGGGTAAGGGTAAGGGTAAGGGTAAGGGTAAGCTTAAGTGTAAGGGTAAGGGTAAGGGTAAGGGTAAGGGTAAGGGTAAGCTTAAGGGTAAAAGCAAGGGTAAGGGTAAGGGTAAGGGTATGGGTAAGGGTAAGGGTAAGGGTGAGGGTAAGGGTGAAGGTAAGCTTAAGGGTAAAAGCATGGGTAAGGGTAAGGGTAAGGGTAAGGGTAAGGGTAAGGGTAAGGGTAAGCTTAAGGGTAAAAGCAAGGGTAAGGGTAAGGGTAAGGGTAAGGGTAAGGGTAAGGGTAAGGGTAAGGGTAAGGGTAAGCTTAAGGGTAAAAGCAAGGGTAAGGGTAAGGGTAAGCTTAAGGGTAAAAGCAAGGGTAAGGGTAAGGGTAAGGGTAAGGGTAAGGGTAAGGGTAAGGGTAAGGGTAAGGGTAAGGGTAAGGGTAAGCTTAAGGGTAAAAGCAAGGGTAAGGGTAAGGGTAAGGGTAAGGGTAAGGGTAAAGGTAAGGGTAAGCCTAAGGGTAAAAGCAAGGGTAAGGGTAAGGGTAAGGGTAAGGGTAAGGGTAAGGGTAAGGGTAAGGGTAAGGGTAAGGGTAAGCTTAAGGGTAAAAGCATGGGTAAGGGTAAGGGTAAGGGTAAGGGTAAGGGTAAGGGTAAGGGTAAGGGTAAGGGTAAGGGTAAGGGTAAGCTTAAGGGTAAGGGTAAGGGTAAGGGTAAGGGTAAGCTTAAGGGTAAAAGCAAGGGTAAGGGTAAGGGTTAGGGTAAGGGTAAGGGTAAGGGTAAGGGTAAGGGTAAGGGTAAGCTTAAGGGTAAAAGCAAGGGTAAGGGTAAGGGTAAGTGTAAGGGTAAGGGTAAGGGTAAGGGTAAGGGTAAGGGTAAGGGTAAGGGTAAGGGTAAGGGTAAGGGTAAGGGTAAGGGTAAGGGTAAGGGTAAGCTTAAGGGTGAAAGCAAGGGTAAGGGTAAGGGAGGGGTAAGGGTAAGGGTAAGGGTAAGGGTAAGGGTAAGGGTAAAGGTAAGGGAAAGCCTTAGGGTAAAAGCAAGGGTAAGGGTAAGGGTAAGGGTAAGGGTAAGGGTAAGGGTAAGGGTAAGGGTAAGGGTAAGGGTAAGGGTAAGGGTAAGGGTAAGGGTAAGGGTAAGGGTAAGGGTAAGGGTAAGGGTAAGGGTAAGGGTAAGGGCAAGGGTAAGGGTAAGGGTAAGGGTAAGGGTAAGGGTAAGCTTAAGGGTAAAAGCAAGGGTAAGGGTAAGGTTAAGGGTAAGGGTAAGGTTAAGGGTAAGGGTAAGGGTAAGGGTAAGCTTAAGGGTAAAAGCAAGGGTAAGGGTAAGGGTAAGGGTAAGGGTAAGGGTAAGGGTAAGGGTAAGGGTAAGGGTAAGGGTAAGGGTAAGGGTAAGGGTAAGGGTAAGCTTAAGGGTAAGGGTAAGGGTAAGGGTAATCTTAAGGGTAAAAGCAAGGGTAAGGGAAAGGGTAAGGGTAAGGGTAAGGGTAAGGGTAAGGGTAAGGGTAAGGGTAAGGGTAAGGGTAAGGGTAAGGGTAAGGGTAAGGGTAAGGGTAAGGGTAAGGGTAAGGGTAAGGGTAAGGGTAAGGGTAAGGGTAAGCTTAGGGGTAAAAGCAAGGGTAAGGGTAAGGGTAAGGGTAAGGGTAAGGGTAAGGGTAAGGGTAAGGGTAAGGGTAAGGGTAAGGGTAAGGGTAAGGGTAAGCTTAAGGGTAAAAGCAAGGGTAAGGGTAAGGGTAAGGGTAAGGGTAAGGGTAAAGGTAAGGGTAAGCCTAAGGGTAAAAGCAAGGGTAAGGGTAAGGGTAAGGGTAAGGGTAAGGGCGAGGGTAAGGGTAAGGGTAAGGGTAAGGGTAAGCTTAAGGGTAAAAGCAAGGGTAAGGGTAAGGGTAAGGGTAAGGGTAAGGGTAAGGGTAAGGGTAAGGGTAAGGGTAAGGGTAAGCTTAAGGGTAAAAGCAAGGGTAAGGGTAAGGGTAAGGGTAAGGGTAAGCTTAAGGGTAAAAGCCAGGGTAAGGGTAAGGGTAAGGTTAAGGGTAAGGTTAAGGGTAAGGGTAAAGGTAAGGGTAAGCCTAAGGGTAAAAGCAAGGGTAAGGGTAAGGGTAAGGGTAAGGGTAAGCTTAAGGGTAAAAGCAAGGGTAAGGGTAAGGGTAAGGGTAAGGGTAAGGGTAAGGGTAAGGGTAAGGGTAAGGGTAAGGGTAAGGGTAAGGGTAAGCTTAAGGGTAAAAGCAAGGGTAGGGGTAAGGGTAAGGGTAAGGGTAAGGGTGAGGGTAAGGGTAAAGGTAAGGGTGAGCCTAAGGGTAAAAGCAAGGGTAAGGGTAAGGGTAAGGGTAAGGGTAAGGGTAAGGGTAAGGGTAAGGGTAAGGGTAAGGGTAAGGGTAAGGGTAAGGGTAAGGGTAAGGGTAAGGGTGAGGGTAAGGGTAAGCTTAAGGGTAAAAGCAAGGGTAAGGGTAAGGGTAAAGGTAAGGGAAAGGGTAAGGGTAAGGGTAAGGGTAAGGGTAAGGGTAAGCTTAAGGGTAAAAGCAAGGGTAAGGGTAAGGGTAAGGGTAAGGGTAAGGGTAAGGGTAAGGGTGAGGGTAAGGGTAAGCTTAAGGGTAAAAGCAAGGGTCAGGGTAAGGGTAAGGGTAAGGGTAAGGGTAAGGGTAAGGGTAAGGGTAAGCTTAAGGGTAGGGGTAAGGGTAAGGGTAAGGGTAAGCTTAAGGGTAAAAGCAAGGGTAAGGGTAAGGGTAAGGGTAAGGGTAAGGGTAAGGGTAAGGGTAAGGGTAAGGATAAGGGTAAGCTTAAGGGTAAAAGCAAGGGTAAGGGTAAGGGTAAGGGTAAGGGTAAGGGTAAGGGTAAGGGTGAGGGTGAGGGTAAGCTTAAGGGTAAAAGCAAGGGTAAGGGTAAGGGTAAGGGTAAGGGTAAGGGTAAGGGTAAGGGTAAGCTTAAGGGTAAGGGTAAGGGTAAGGGTAAGGGTAAGCTTAAGGGTAAAAGCAAGGGTAAGGGTAAGGGTAAGGGTAAGGGTTAGGGTAAGGGTAAGGGTAAGGGTAAGGGTAAGCTTAAGGGTAAAAGCAAGGGTAAGGGTAAGGGTAAGGGTAAGGGTAAGGGTAAGGGTAAGGGTAAGGGTAAGCTTAAGGGTAAAAGCAAGGGTAAGGGTAAGGGTAAGGGTAAGGGTAAGGGTAAGGGTAAGGGTAAGGGTAAGGGTAAAAGTAAGGGTAAGCATAAGGGTAAAAGCAAGGGTAAGGGTAAGGGTAAGGGTAAGGGTAAGGGTAAGGGTAAGGGTAAGGGTAAGGGTAAGGGTAAGGGTAAGGGTAAGGGTAAGGGTAAGGGTAAGGGTAAGGGTAAGGGAAAGGGTAAGGGTAAGGGTGAGGGTAAGGGTAAGGGTAAGAGTAAGGGTAAGCTTAAGGGTAAAAGCAAGGGTAAGGGTAAGGGTAAGGGTAAGGGTAAGCCTAAGGGTAAAAGCAAGGGTAAGGGTAAGGGTAAGGTTAAGGGTAAGCTTAAGGGTAAAAGCAAGGGTAAGGGTAAGGGTAAGGGTAAGGGTAAGGGTAAGGGTAAGGGTAAGGGTAAGGGTAAGGGTAAGGGTAAGGGTAAGCTTAAGGGTAAAAGCAAGGGTAAGGGTAAGGGTAAGGGTAAGGGTAAGGGTAAGGGTAAGGGTAAGGGTAAGGGTAAGGGTAAGGGTAAGGGTAAAGGTAAGGGTAAGCCTAAGGGTAAAAGCAAGGGTAAGGGTAAGGGTAAGGGTAAGGGTAAGGGTAAGGGTAAAGGTAAGGGTAAGGGTAAGGGTAAGGGTAAGGGTAAGGGTAAGGGTAAGGGTAAGGGTAAGGGTAAGGGTAAGCTTAAGGGTAAAAGCAAGGGTAAGGGTAAGGGTAAGGGTAAGAGTAAGGGTAAGGGTAAGCTTAAGGGTAAAAGCAAGGGTAAGGGTAAGGGTAAGGGTAAGGGTAAAGGTAAGGGTAAGCCTAAGGATAAAAGCAAGGGTAAGGGTAAGGGTAAGGGTAAGGGTAAGGGTAAGGGTAAGGGTAAGGGTAAGGGTAAGGGTAAGGGTAAAAGCAAGGGTAAGGGTAAGGGTAAGGGTAAGGGTAAGCCTAAGGGTAAAAGCAAGGGTTAGGGTAAGTGTAAGGGTAAGGGTAAGGGTAAGCTTAAGGGTAAAAGCAAGTGTAAGGGTAAGGGTAAGGGTAAGGGTAAGCTTAAGGGTAAAAGCAAGGGTAAGGGTAAGGGTAAGGGTAAGGGTCCCTTACCCTTACCCTTACCCTTGCTTTTACCCTTAAGCTTACCCTTACCCTTACCCTTACCCTTACCCTTACCCTTACCCTTACCCTTGCTTTTACCCTTAAGCTTACCCTTACCCTTACCCTTACCCTTACCCTTACCCTTAAGCTTACCCTTACCCTTACCCTTACCCTTACCCTTACCCTTACCCTTACCCTTACCCTTACCCTTGCTTTTACCCTTAAGCTTACCCTTACCCTTACCCTTACCCTTACCCTTAAGCTTACCCTTACCCTTACCCTTACCCTTACCCTTAAGCTTACCCTTACCCTTACCCTTACCCTTACCCTTACCCTTACCCTTACCCTTACCCTTACCCTTACCCTTACCCTTACCCTTACCCTTACCCTTACCCTTACCCTTACCCTTGCTTTTACCCTTAAGCTTACCCTTACCCTTACCCTTACCCTTACCCTTACCCTTGCTTTTACCCTTGAGCTTACCCTTACCCTTACCCTTACCCTTACCCTTAAGCTTACCCTTACCCTTACCCTTACCCTTACCCTTACCCTTACCCTTACCCTTACCCTTACCCTTACCCTTACCCTTACCCTTACCCTTACCCTTACCCTTACCCTTGCTTTTACCCTTAAGCTTACCCTTACCCTTACCCTTACGTTTACCCTTACCCTTACCCTTACCCTTACCCTTACCCTTACCCTTACCCTTACCCTTGCTTTTACCCTTAGGCTTACCCTTACCTTTACCCTTACCCTTACCCTTACCCTTACCCTTACCCTTACCCTTACCCTTGCTTTTACCCTTAAGCTTACCCTTACCCTTACCCTTTCCCTTACCCTTACCCTTACCCTTGCTTTTACCTTTAAGCTTAACCCTTACCCTTACCCTTACCCTTACCCTTACCCTTGCTTTTACCCTTAGGCTTACCGTTACCCTTACCCTTACCCTTACCCTTGCTTTTACCCTTAAGCTTACCCTTACCCTTACCCTTACCCTTACCCTTACCCTTACCCTTACCCTTACCCTTACCCTTACCCTTACCCTTACCCTTACCCTTACCCTTACCCTTACCCTTACCCTTACCCTTACCCTTACCCTTACCCTTACCCTTACCCTTACCCTTACCCTTACCCTTACCCTTACCCTTACCCTTGCTTTTACCCTTAAGCTTACCCTTACCCTTACCCTTACCCTTACCCTTAAGCTTACCCTTACCCTTACCCTTACCCTTACCCTTACCCTTACCCTTACCCTTACCCTTACCCTTACCCTTACCCTTACCCTTACCCTTGCCTTTACCCTTAAGCTTACCCTTACCCCTACCCTTACCCTTACCCTTACCCTTGCTTTTACCCTTGAGCTTACCCTTACCCTTACCCTAACCCTTACCCTTAAGCTTACCCTTACCCTTACCCTTACCCTTACCCTTACCCTTACCCTTACCCTTACCCTTACCCTTACCCTTACCCTTACCCTTACACTTACCCTTGCTTTTACCCTTAAGCTTACCCTTACCCTTACCCTTACCCTTACCCTTACCCTTACCCTTACCCTTACCCTTACCCTTACCCTTACCCTTACCCTTGCTTTTACCCTTAGGCTTACCCTTAGGCTTACCCTTACCCTTACCCTTACCCTTACCCTTTCCCTTACCCTTACCCTTACCCTTACCCTTGCTTTACCTTTAAGCTTACCCTTACCCTTACCCTTACCCTTACCCTTGCTTTTACCCTTAGGCTTACCGTTACCCTTACCCTTACCCTTACCCTTGCTTTTACCCTTAAGCTTACCCTTACCCTTACCCTTACCCTTACCCTTACCCTTACCCTTACCCTTACCCTCTACCCTTACCCTTACCCTTACCCTTACCTTTACCCTTACCCTTACCCTTACCCTTACCCTTAACCTTACCCTTACCCTTACCCTTACCCTTACCCTTACCCTTGCTTTTACCCTTAAGCTTACCCTTACCCTTACCCTTACCCTTACCCTTACCCTTACCCTTACCCTCACCCTTGCTTTTACCCTTAAGCTTACCCTTACCCTTACCCTTACCCTTACCCATACCCTTACACTTACCCTTGCTTTTACCCTTAAGCTTACCCTTACCCTTACCCTTACCCTTACCCTTACCCTTGCTTTTACCCTTAGGCTTACCCTTACCCTTACCCTTACCCTTACCCTTGCTTTTACCCTTAAGCTTACCCTTACCCTTACCCTTACCCTTACTCTTACCCTTACCCTTACCCTTACCCTTACCCTTACCCTTGCTTTTACCCTTAGGCTTACCCTTACCTTTACCCTTACCCTTACCCTTACCCTTACCCTTACCCTTACCCTTACCCTTACCCTTACCCTTACCCTTACCCTTGCTTTTACCCTTAAGCTTACCCTAACCCTTACCCTTACCCTTACCCTTACACTTACCCTTACCCTTACCCTTACCTTTACCCTTGCTTTTACCCTTAAGCTTACCCTTACCCTTACCCTTACCCTTACCCTTACCCTTACCCTTACCCTTACCCTTACCCTTACCCTTACCCTTGCTTTTACCCTTAAGCTCACCCTTACCCTTACCCTTACCCTTACCCTTAAGCTTACCCTTACCCTTACCCTTACCCTTACCCTTACCCTTACCCTTACCCTTACCCTTACCCTTGCTTTTACCCTTAAGCTTACCCTTACCCTTACCCTTACCCTTACCCTTACCCTTGCTTTTACCCTTACCCTTATCCTTACCCTTAAGCTTACCCTTACCCTTACCCTTACCCTTACCCTTACCCTTACCCTTGCTTTTACCCTTAAGCTTACCCTTACCCTTACCCTTACCCTTACCCTTACCCTTACCCTTGCTTTTACCCTTAGGCTTACCCTTACCTTTATCCTTACCCTTACCCTTACCCTTACCCTTACCCTTACCCTTACCCTTACCCTTGCTTTTACCCTAAAGCTTACCCTTACCCTTACCCTTACCCTTACCCTTACCCTTACACTTACCCTTACCCTAACCCTTACCCTCACCCTTGCTTTTACCCTTAAGCTTACCCTTACCCTTACCCTTACCCTTACCCTTACCCTTACCCTTACCCTTACCCTTACCCTTACCCTTACCCTTACCCTTACCCTTACCCTTACCCTTACCCTTACCCTT
>CAUEHS010000811.1:0-62743 GCA_958510865.1 Myrrha octodecimguttata | reverse complement strand
AAGGGTAAGGGTAAGGGTAAGGGTAAGGGTAAGGGTAAGGGTAAGGGTAAGCTTAAGGGTAAAAGCAAGGGTAAGGGTTAGGGTAAGGGTAAGGGTAAGGGTAAGGGTAAGGGTAAGCTTAAGGGTAATAGCAAGGGTAAGGGTAAGGGTAAGGGTAAGGGTAAGGGTAAGGTAAGGGTAAGCCTAAGGGTAAAAGCAAGGGTAAGGGTAAGGGTAAGGTAAGGTAAGGGTAAGGGTAAGGGTAAGGGTAAGGGTAAGGGTAAGGGTAAGGGTAAGCTTAAGGGTATATGCAAGGGTAAGGGTAAGGGTAAGGGTGAGGGTAAGGGTAAGGGTAAGGGTAAGGGTAAGCTTAAGGGTAAAAGCAAGGGTAAGGGTAAGGGTAAGGGTGAGGGTAAGGGTAAGGGTAAGCTTAAGGGTAAAGCAAGGGTAAGGTAAGGGTAAGGGTAAGGGTAAGGGTAAGGGTAAGGGTAAGGGTAAGGGTAAGGGTAAGGGTAAGGGTAAGGGTAAGGTAAGGGTAAGCTAAGGGTAAAAGCAAGGGTAAGGGTAAGGGTAAGGGTAAGGGTAAGGGTAAGGGTAAGGGTAAGGGTAAGGGTAAGGGTAAGCTTAAGGGTAAAAGCAAGGGTAAGGGTAAGGGTAAGGGTAAGGGTAAGCTAAGGGTAAAGCAAGGGTAAGAGTAAGGGTAAGGGTAAGGGTAAGGGTAAGCTTAAGGGTAAAAGCAAGGGTAAGGGTAAGGGTAAGGGTAAGGGTAAGGGTAAGGGTAAGGGTAAGGGTAAGGGTAAGGGTAAGCTTAAGGGTAAAAGCAAGGGTAAGGGTAAGGGTAAGGGTAAGGGTAAGGGTAAGGGTAAAGGTAAGGGTAAGCTAAGGGTAAAGCAAGGGTAAGGGTAAGGGTAAGGGTAAGGGTAAGGGTAAGGGTAAGGGTAAGGGTAAGGGTAAGGGTAAGGGTAAGGGTAAGGGTAAGCTTAAGGGTAAAAGCAAGGGTAAGGGTAAGGGTAAGGGTAAGGGGTAAGGGTAAGGGTAAGGGTAAGGGTAAGGGTAAGGGTAAGGGTAAGGGTAAGGGTAAGGGTAAGGTAAGGGTAAGAGGGTAAGGGTAAGGGTAAGGGTAAGGGTAAGCCTAAGGGTAAAAGCAAGGGTAAGTGTAAGGGTAAGGGTAAGGGTAAGGGTAAGCTTAAGGGTAAAAGCAAGGGTAAGGGTAAGGGTAAGGGTAAGGGTAAGCTTAAGGGTAAAAGCAAGGGTAAGGGTAAGGGTAAGGGTAAGGGTAAGGGTAAGGGTAAGGCTAAAGGTAAGGGTAAGCCTAAGGGTAAAAGCAAGGGTAAGGGTAAGGGTAAGAGTAAGGGTAAGGGTAAGGGTAAGGGTAAGGGTAAGGGTAAGGGTAAGGGTAAAGGTAAGGGTAAGGGTAAGCTTAAGGGTAAAAGCAAGGGTAAGGGTAAGGGTAAGGGTAAGGGTAAGAGTAAGGGTAGGGGTAAGGGTAAGCTTAAGGGTAAAAGCAAGGGTAAGGGTAAGGGTAAGGGTAAGGGTAAGGGTAAGGGTAAGGGTAAGGGTAAGGGTAAGGGTAAGGGTAAGCTTAAGGGTAAAAGCAATGGTAAGGGTAAGGGTAAGGGTAAGGGTAAAGGTAAGGGTAAGGGTAAGGGTAAGGGTAAGGGTAAGCTTAAGGGTAAAAGCAAGGGTAAGGGTAAGGGTAAGGGTAAGGGTAAGGGTAAGGGTAAGGGTAATGGTAAGGGTAAAGGTAAGGGTAAGCCTAAGGGTAAAAGCAAGGGTAAGGGTAGGGGTAAGGGTAAGGGTAAGCGTAAGGGTAAGGTTAAGGGTAAGGGTTAGGGTAAGGGTAAGGGTAAGGGTAAGGGTAAGCTTAAGGGTAAAAGCAAGGGTAAGGGTAAGGGTAAGGGTAAGGGTAAGGGTAAGGGTAAGGGTAAGGGTAAGCTTAAGGGTAAGGGTAAGGGTAAGGGTAAGGGTAAGCTTAAGGGTAAAAGCAAGGGTAAGGGTAAGTTTAAGGGAAAGGGTAAGGGTAAGCTTAAGGGTAAAAGCAAGGGTAAGGGTAAGGGTAAGGGTAAGGGTAAGGGTTAGGGTAAGGGTAAGCTTAAGGGTAAGGGTAAGGGTAAGGGTAAGGGTAAGCTTAAGGGTAAAAGCAAGGGTAAGGGTCAGGGTAAGGGTAAGTGTAAGGGTAAGGGTAAGGGTAAGGGTAAGGGTGAGCTTAAGGGTAAAAGCAAGGGTAAGGGTAAGGTTAAGGGTAAGGGTAAGGGTAAGGGTAAGGGTAAGGGTTAGCTTAAGGGTAAAAGCAAGGGTAAGGGTAAGGGTAAGGGTAAGGGTAAGGGTAAGGGTAAGGGTAAGGGTAAAGGTAAGGGTAAGCCTAAGGGTAAAAGCAAGGGTAAGGGTAAGGGTAAGGGTAAGGGTAAGAGTAAGGGTAAGGGTAAGGGTAAGGGTAAGCTTAAGGGTAAAAGCAAGGGTAAGGGTAAGGGTAAGGGTAAGGGTAAGCCTAAGGGTAAAAGCAAGGGTAAGGGTAAGGGTAAGCTTAAGGGTAAAAGCAAGGGTAAGGGTGAGGGTAAGGGTAAGGGTAAGGGTAAGGGTAAGCTTAAGGGTAAAAGCAAGGGTGGGGGTAAGGGTAAGGGTAAGGGTAAGGGTAAGGGTAAGGGTAAGCTTAAGGGTAAAAGCAAGGGTAAGGGTAAGGGTAAAGGTAAGGGTAAGGGTAAGGGTAAGGGTAAGGGTAAGGGTAAGGGTAAGGGTAAGCTTAAGGGTAAAAGCAAGGGTAAGGGTAAGGGTAAGGGTAAGGGTAAGGGTAAAGGTAAGGGTAAGCCTAAGGGTAAAAGCAAGGGTAAGGGTAAGGGTAAGGGTAAGGGTAAGGGTTAGGGTAAGGGTAAGGGTAAGGGTAAGGGTAAGGGTAAGGGTAAGGGTAAGGGTAAGGGTAAGGGTAAGGGTAAGGGTAAGGGTAAGGGTAAGGGTAAGCTTAAGGGTAAAAGCAAGGGTAAGGGTAAGGGAAAGGGTAAGGGTAAGCCTAAGGGTAAAAGCAAGGGTAAGGGTAAGGGTAAGGGTAAGGGTAAGGGTAAGCTTAAGGGTAAAAGCAAGAGTAAGGGTAAGGGTAAGGGTAAGGGTAAGGGTGAGGGTAAGCTTAAGGGTAAAAGCAAGGGTAAGGGTAAAGGTAAGGGTAAGGGTAAGGGTAAGGGTAAGGGAGAGGGTAAGGGTAAGGGTAAGGGTAAGGGTAAAGGTAAGGTAAGCCTAAGGGTAAAAGCAAGGGTAAGGGTAAGGGTAAGGGTAAGGGTAAGGGTAAGGTGAAGGGTAAGGGTGAGGGTAAGCTTAAGGGTAAAAGCAAGGGTAAGGGTAAGGGTAAGGGTAAGGGTAAGGTTAAGGGTAAGGGTAAGGGTAAGGGTAAGGGTAAGGGTAAGGGTAAGCTTAAGGGTAAGGGTAAGGGTAAGGGTAAGCTTAAGGGTAAAAGCAAGGGTAAGGGTAAGGGTAAGGGTAAGGGTAAGCTTAAGGGTAAAAGCAAGGGTAAGGGTAAAGGTAAGGGTAAGGGTAAGGGTAAGGGTAAGGGAGAGGGTAAGGGTAAGGGTAAGGGTAAGGGTAAAGGTAAGGGTAAGCCTAAGGGTAAAAGCAAGGGTAAGGGTAAGGGTAAGGGTAAGGGTAAGGGTAAGGTGAAGGGTAAGGGTGAGGGTAAGCTTAAGGGTAAAAGCAAGGGTAAGGGTAAGGGTAAGGGTAAGGGTAAGGTTAAGGTAGGTAAGGGTAAGGGTAAGGGTAAGGGTAAGGGTAAGGTAAGCTTAAGGGTAAGGGTAAGGGTAAGGGTAAGCTTAAGGGTAAAAGCAAGGGTAAGGGTAAGGGTAAGGGTAAGGGTAAGCTTAAGGGTAAAAGCAAGGGTAAGGGTAAGGGTAAGGGTAAGGGTAAGGGTAAGGGTAAGGGTAAGGGTAAGGGTAAGGGTAAGCTTAAGGGTAAGGGTAAGGGTAAGGGTAAGGGTAAGCTTAAGGGTAAAAGCAAGGGTAAGGGTAAGGGTAAGGGTAAGGGTAAGGGTAAGGGTAAGCTTAAGGGTAAGGGTAAGGGTAAGGGTAAGGGTAAGGGTAAGCTTAAGGGTAAAAGCAAGGGTAAGGGTGAGGGTGAGGGTAAGGGTAAGGGTAAGCGTAAGGGTAAGGGTAAGCTTAAGGGTAAGGGTAAGGGTAAGGGTAAGGGTAAGCTTAAGGGTAAAAGCAAGGGTAAGGGTATGGGTAAGGGTAAGGGTAAGGGTAAGGGTAAGGGTAAGGGTAAGGGTAAGGGTAAGGGTAAGGGTAAGGGTAAGGGAAAGCTTAAGGGTAAGGGTAAGGGTAAGGGTAAGGGTAAGCTTAAGGGTAAAAGCAAGGGTAAGGTTAAGGGTAAGGTTAAGGGTAAGGGTAAGGGTAAGGGTAAGCTTAAGGGTAAAAGCAAGGGTAAGGGTAAGGGTAAGGGTAAGGGTAAGGGTAAGGGTAAGGGTAAGGGTAAGGGTAAGGGTAAGCTTAAGGGTAAGGGTAAGGGTAAGGGTAAGGGTAAGCTTAAGGGTAAAAGCAAGGGTAAGGGTAAGGGTAAGGGTAAGGGTAAGGGTAAAGGTAAGGGTAAGCCTAAGGGTAAAAGCAAGGATAAGGGTAAGGGTAAGGGTAAGGGTAAGGGTAAGGGTAAGGGTAAGGGTAAGGGTAAGGGTAAGCTTAAGGGTAAAAGCAAGGGTAAGGGTAAGGGTAAGGGTAAGGGTAAGGGTAAGGGTAAGGGTAAGGGTAATGGTAAGGGTAAGCTTAAGGGTAAAAGCAAGGGTAAGGGTAAGGGTAAGGGTGAGGGTAATGGTAAGCTTAAGGGTAAAAGCAAGGGTAAGGGTAAGGGTAAGGGTAAGGGTAAGGGTTAGGGTAAGGGTAAAGGTAAGGGTAAGCCTAAGGGTAAAAGCAAGGGTAAGGGTAAGGGTAAGGGTAAGGGTAAGGGTAAGGGTAAGGGTAAGGGTAAGGGTAAGGGTAAGGGTAAGGGTAAGAGTAAGGGTAAGGGTAAGGGTAAGCTTAAGGGTAAAAGCAAGGGTAAGGGTAAGGGTAAGGGTAAGGGTAAGCCTAAGGGTAAAAGCAAGGGTAAGGGTTAGGGTAAGGGTAAGGGTAAGGGTAAGCTTAAGGGTAAAAGCAAGGGTAAGGGTAAGGGTAAGGGTAAGCTTAAGGGTAAAAGCAAGGGTAAGGGTAAGGGTAAGGGTAAGGGTAAGGGTAAGGGTAAGGGTAAAGGTAAGGGTAAGCCTAAGGGTAAAAGCAAGGGTAAGGGTAAGGGTAAGGGTAAGGGTAAGGGTAAGGGTAAGGGTAAGGGTAAGCTTAAGGGTAAAAGCAAGGGTAAGGGTAAGGGTAAGGGTAAGGGTAAGGGTAAGGGTAAGGGTAAGGGTAAGGGTAAGCTTAAGGGTAAAAGCAAGGGTAAGGGTAAGGGTAAGGGTAAGGGTAAGGGTAAGGGTAAGGGTAAGGGTAAGGGTAAAGGTAAGGGTAAGGGTAAGGGTGAGGGTAAGGGTAAGGGTAAGGGTAAGCTTAAGGGTAAAAGCAAGGGTAAGGGTTAGGGTAGGGGTAAGGGTAAGGGTAAGGGTAAGGGTAAGCTTAAGGGTAAAAGCAAGGGTAAGGGTAAGGGTAAGGGTAAGGGTAAGGGTAAGGGTAAGGGTAAGGGTAAGGGTAAGGGTAAGCTTAAGGGTAAAAGCAAGGGTAAGGGTAAGGGTAAGGGTAAGGGTAAGGGTAAGGGTGAGGGTAAGCTTAAGGGTAAAAGCAAGGGTAAGGGTAAGGGTAAGGGTAAGGGTAAGGGTTAGGGTAAGAGTAAAGGTAAGGGTAAGCCTAAGGGTAAAAGCAAGGGTAAGGGTAAGGGTAAGGGTAAGGGTAAGGGTAAGGGTAAGGGTAAGGGTAAGGGTAAGAGTAAGGGTAAGGGTAAGGGTAAGCTTAAGGGTGAAAGCAAGGGTAAGGGTAAGGGTAAGGGTAAGCCTAAGGGTAAAAGCAAGGGTAAGGGTAAGGGTAAGGGTAAGGGTAAGGGTAAGCTTAAGGGTAAAAGCAAGGGTAAGGGTAAGGGTAAGGGTAAGGGTAAGGGTAAGGGTAAGCTTAAGGGTAAAAGCAAGTGTAAGGGTAAGGGTAAGGGTAAGGGTAAGGGTAAGGGTGAGGGTAAGGGTAAGGGTAAGGGTAAAGGTAAGGGTAAGCCTAAGGGTAAAAGCAAGGGTAAGGGTAAGGGTAAGGGTAAGGGTAAGCTTAAGGGTAAAAGCAAGGGTAAGGGTAAGGGTAAGGGTAAGGGTAAAGGTAAGGGTAAGGGTAAGGGTAAGGGTAAGCTTAAGGGTAAAAGCAAGGGTAAGGGTAAGGGTAAGGGTAAGGGTAAGGGTAAGGGTAAGGGTAAGGGTAAGGGTAAGGGTAAGGGTAAGGGTAAGGGTAAGGGTAAGGGTAAGGGTAAGGGTAAGCTAAAGGGTAAAAGCAAGGGTAAGGGTTAGGGTAAGGGTAAGGGTAAGGGTAAGGGTAAGCTTAAGGGTAAAAGCAAGGGTAAGGGTAAGGGTAAGGGTAAGGGTAAGGGTAAGGGTAAGGGTAAGGGTAAGGGTAAGGGTAAGGGTAAAGGTAAGGGTAAGCCTAAGGGTAAAAGCAAGGGTAAGGGTAAGGGTAAGGGTAAGGGTAAGGGTAAGGGTAAGGGTAAGGGTAAGGGTAAGGGTAAGGGTAAGGGTAAGCTTAAGGGTATAAGCAAGGGTAAGGGTAAGGGTAAGGGTGAGGGTAAGGGTAAGGGTAAGGGTAAGGGTAAGGGTAAGCTTAAGGGTAAAAGCAATGGTAAGGGTAAGGGTAAGGGTAAGGGTAAGGGTAAGCTTAAGAGTAAAAGCAAGGGTAAGGGTAAGGGTAAAGGTAAGGGTAAGGGTAAGGGTAAGGGTAAGGGTAAGGGTAAGGGTAAGGGTAAGGGTAAAGGTAAGGGTAAGCCTAAGGGTAAAAGCAAGGGTAAGGGTAAGGGTAAGGGTAAGGGTAAGGGTAAGGGTAAGGGTAAGGGTAAGGGTAAGGGTAAGTGTAAGGGTAAGCTTAAGGGTAAAAGCAAGGGTAAGGGTAAGGGTAAGGGTAAGGGTAAGCCTAAGGGTAAAAGCAAGGGTAAGGGTAAAGGTAAGGGTAAGGGTAAGGGTAAGCTTAAGGGTAAAAGCAAGGGTAAGGGTAAGGGTAAGGGTAAGGGTAAGGGTAAGGGTAAGGGTAAGGGTAAGGGTAAGCTTAAGGGTAAAAGCAAGGGTAAGGGTAAGGGTAAGGGTAAGGGTAAGGGTAAGGGTAAAGGTAAGGGTAAGCCTAAGGGTAAAAGCAAGGGTAAGGGTAAGGGTAAGGGTAAGGGTAAGGGTAAGGGTAAGGGTAAGGGTAAGGGTAAGGGTAAGGGTAAGGGTAAGGGTAAGGGTAAGGGTAAGGGTAAGGGTAAGGGTAAGGGTAAGCTTAAGGGTAAAAGCAAGGGTGAGGGTAAGGGTAAGGGTAAGGGTAAGGGTAAGGGTAAGGGTAAGGGTAAGGGTAAGGGTAAGGGTAAGGGTAAGGGTAAGGGTAAGGGTAAGGGTAAGGGTAAGGGTAAGGGTAAGGGTAAGGGTAAGGGTAAGGGTAAGGGTAAGGGTAAGGGTAAGCCTAAGGGTAAAAGCAAGGGTAAGGGTAAGGGTTAGGGTAAGGGTAAGCTTAAGGGTAAAAGCAAGGGTAAGGGTAAGGGTAAGGGTAAGGGTAAGGGTAAGGGTAAGGGTAAGCTTAAGGGTAAAAGCAAGGGTAAGGGTAAGGGTAAGGGTAAGGGTAAGGGTAAGGGTAAGCTTAAGGGTAAAAGCAAGTGTAAGGGTAAGGGTAAGGGTAAGGGTAAGGGTAAGGGTAAGGGTAAGGGTAAGGGTAAGGGTAAAGGTAAGGGTAAGCCTAAGGGTAAAAGCAAGGGTAAGGGTAAGGGTAAGGGTAAGGGTAAGCTTAAGGGTAAAAGCAAGGGTAAGGGTAAGGGTAAGGGTAAGGGTAAAGGTAAGGGTAAGGGTAAGGGTAAGGGTAAGCTTAAGGGTAAAAGCAAGGGTAAGGGTAAGGGTAAGGGAAAGGGTAAGGGTAAGGGTAAGGGTAAGGGTAAGGGTAAAGGTAAGGGTAAGGGTAAGGGTAAGGGTAAGGGTAAGCTAAAGGGTAAAAGCAAGGGTAAGGGTTAGGGTAAGGGTAAGGGTAAGGGTAAGGGTAAGCTTAAGGGTGAAAGCAAGGGTAAGGGTAAGGGTAAGGGTAAGGGTAAGGGTAAGGGTAAGGGTAAGGGTAAGGGTAAGGGTAAAGGTAAGGGTAAGCCTAAGGGTAAAAGCAAGGGTAAGGGTAAGGGTAAGGGTAAGGGTAAGGGTAAGGGTAAGGGTAAGGGTAAGGGTAAGGGTAAGGGTAAGCTTAAGGGTATAAGCAAGGGTAAGGGTAAGGGTAAGGGTGAGGGTAAGGGTAAGGGTAAGGGTAAGGGTAAGGGTAAGCTTAAGGGTAAAAGCAATGGTAAGGGTAAGGGTAAGGGTAAGGGTAAGGGTAAGCTTAAGAGTAAAAGCAAGGGTAAGGGTAAGGGTAAGGGTAAGGGTAAGGGTAAGGGTAAGGGTAAGGGTAAGGGTAAGGGTAAAGGTAAGGTTAAGCCTAAGGGTAAAAGCAAGGGTAAGGGTAAGGGTAAGGGTAAGGGTAAGGGTAAGGGTAAGGGTAAGGGTAAGGGTAAGGGTAAGTGTAAGGGTAAGCTTAAGGGTAAAAGCAAGGGTAAGGGTAAGGGTAAGGGTAAGGGTAAGCCTAAGGGTAAAAGCAAGGGTAAGGGTAAAGGTAAGGGTAAGGGTAAGGGTAAGCTTAAGGGTAAAAGCAAGGGTAAGGGTAAGGGTAAGGGTAAGGGTAAGGGTAAGGGTAAGGGTAAGCTTAAGGGTAAAAGCAAGGGTAAGGGTAAGGGTAAGGGTAAGGGTAAGGGTAAGGGTAAAGGTAAGGGTAAGCCTAAGGGTAAAAGCAAGGGTAAGGGTAAGGGTAAGGGTAAGGGTAAGGGTAAGGGTAAGGGTAAGGGTAAGGGTAAGGGTAAGGGTAAGGGTAAGGGTAAGGGTAAGGGTAAGGGTAAGGGTAAGGGTAAGGGTAAGGGTAAGGGTAAGGGTAAGGGTAAGGGTAAGCTTAAGGGTAAAAGCAAGGGTAAGGGTAAGGGTAAGGGTAAGGGTAAGGGTAAGGGTAAGGGTAAGCTTAAGGGTAAAAGCAAGGGTAAGGGTAAGGGTAAGGGTAAGGGTAAGGGTAAGGGTAAGCTTAAGGGTAAAAGCAAGGGTAAGGGTAAGGGTAAGGGTAAGGGTAAGCTTAAGGGTAAAAGCAAGGGTAAGGGTAAGGGTAAGGGTAAGGGTAAGGGTAAGGGTAAGGGTAAGGGTAAGGGTAAAGGTAAGGGTAAGCCTAAGGGTAAAAGCAAGGGTAAGGGTAAGGGTAAGGGTAAGGGTAAGGGTAAGGGTAAGGGTAAGGGTAAGGGTAAGGGTAAGGGTAAGGGTAAGGGTAAGGGTAAGGGTAAGGGTAAGGGTAAGGGTAAGGGTAAGGGTAAGGGTAAGCTTAAGGGTAAAAGCAAGGGTGAGGGTAAGGGTAAGGGTAAGGGTAAGGGTAAGGGTAAGGGTAAGGGTAAGGGTAAGGGTAAGGGTAAGGGTAAGGGTAAGGGTAAGGGTAAGGGTAAGGGTAAGGGTAAGGGTAAGGGTAAGGGTAAGGGTAAGGGTAAGGGTAAGGGTAAGGGTAAGGGTAAGCCTAAGGGTAAAAGCAAGGGTAAGGGTAAGGGTAAGGGTAAGGGTAAGGGTAAGCTTAAGGGTAAAAGCAAGGGTAAGGGTAAGGGTAAGGGTAAGGGTAAGGGTAAGGGTAAGGGTAAGCTTAAGGGTTAAAGCAAGGGTAAGGGTAAGGGTAAGGGTAAGGGTAAGGGTAAAGGTAAGGGTAAGCCTAAGGCTAAAAGCAAGGGTATGGGTAAGGGTAAGGGTAAGGGTAAGGGTAAGGGTAAGGGTAAGGGTAAGGGTAAGGGTAAGGGTAAGGGTAAGGGTAAGGGTAAGCTTAAGGGTAAAAGCAAGGGTAAGGGTAAGGGTAAGGGTAAGGGTAAGGGTAAGGGTAAGGGTAAGGGTAAGGGTAAGGGTAAGGGTAAGGGTAAGGGTAAGGGTAAGCTTAAGGGTAAAAGCAAGGGTAAGGGTAAGGGTAAGGGTAAGGGTAAGGGTAAGGGTAAGGGTAAGGGTAAGGGTAAGGGTAAGGGTAAGGGTAAGGGTAAGGGTAAGGGTAAGGGTAAGGGTAAGGGTAAGGGTAAGCTTAAGGGTAAAAGCAAGGGTAAGGGTAAGGGTAAGGGTAAGGGTAAGGGTAAGGGTAAGGGTAAGGGTAAGCTTAAGGGTAAAAGCAAGGGTAAGGGTAAGGGTAAGGGTAAGGGTAAGGGTAAGGGTAAGGGTAAGCCTAAGGGTAAAAGCAAGGGTAAGGGTAAGGGTAAAAGCAAGGGTAAGGGTAAGGGTAAGGGTAAGGGTAAGGGTAAGGGTAAGGGTAAGGGTAAGGGTAAGGGTAAGCTTAAGGGTAAAAGCAAGGGTAAGGGTAAGGGTAAGGGTAAGGGTAAGGGTAAGTGTAAGCTTAAGGGTAAAAGCAAGGGTAAGGGTAAGGGTAAGGGTAAAGGTAAGGGTAAGCCTTAGGGTAAAAGCAAGGGTAAGGGTAAGGGTAAGGGTAAGGGTAAGGGTAAGGGTAAGGGTAAGGGTAAGGGTAAGGGTAAGCTTAAGGGTAAAAGCAAGGGTAAGGGTAAGGGTAAGGGTAAGGGTAAGGGTAAGGGTAAGGGTAAGGGTAAGGGTAAGGGTAAGGGTAAGGGTAAGGGTAAGGGTAAGCTTAAGGGTAAAAGCAAGGGTAAGGGTGAGGGTAAGGGTAAGGGTAAGGGTAAGGGTAAGGGTAAGGGTAAGGGTAAGCTTAAGGGTTAAAGCAAGGGTGAGGGTTAGGGTAAGGGTAAGGGTAAGGGTAAGGGTAAGGGTAAGGGTAAGCTTGAGGGTAAAAGCAAGGGTAAGGGTAAGGGTAAGGGTAAGGGTAAAGGTAAGGGTAAGCCTAAGGGTAAAAGCAAGGGTAAGGGTAAGGGTAAGGGTAAGGGTAAGGGTAAGGGTAAGGGTAAGGGTAAGGGTAAGCTTAAGGGTATAAGCAAGGGTAAGGGTAAGGGTAAGGGTGAGGGTAAGGGTAAGGGTAAGGGTAAGCTTAAGGGTAAAAGCAAGGGTAAGGTTAAGGGTAAGGGTAAGGGTAAGGGTAAGGGTAAGGGTAAGCTTAAGGGTAAAAGCAAGGGTAAGGGTAAGGGTAAGGGTAAGGGTAAGGGTAAGGGTAAGGGTAAGGGTAAGGGTAAGGGTAAGGGTAAAGGTAAGGGTAAGCCTAAGGGTAAAAGCAAGGGTAAGGGTAAGGGTAAGGGTAAGGGTAAGGGTAAGGGTAAGGGTAAGGGTAAGGGTAAGGGTAAGGGTAAGGGTAAGGGTAAGGGTAAGCTTAAGGGTAAAAGCAAGGGTAAGGGTAAGGGTAAGGGTAAGGGTAAGCCTAAGGGTAAAACAAGGGTAAGGGTAAGGGTAAGGGTAAGGGTAAGCTTAAGGGTAAAAGCAAGGGTAAGGGTAAGGGTAAGGGTGAGGGTAAGGGTAAGCTTAAGGGTTAAAGCAAGGGTAAGGGTAAGGGTAAGGGTAAGGGTAAGGGTAAGGGTAAGGGTAAGGGTAAAGGTAAGGGTAAGGGTAAGGGTAAGGGTAAGGGTAAGGGTAAGCTTAAGGGTAAAAGCAAGGGTAAGGGCAAGGGTAAGGGTAAGGGTAAGGGTTAGGGTAAGGGTAAGGGTAAGGGTAAGCTTAAGGGTAAGGGTAAGGGTAAGGGTAAGGGTAAGCTTAAGGGTAAAAGCAAGGGTAAGGGTAAGGGTAAGGGTAAGGGTAAGGGTAAGGGTAAGGGTAAGCTTAAGGGTAAGGGTAAGGGTAAGGGTAAGGGTAAGCTTAAGGGTAAAAGCAAGGGTAAGGGTAAGGGTAAGGGTAAGGGTAAGGGTAAGCTTAAGGGTAAGGGTAAGGGTAAGGGTAAGGGTAAGCTTAAGGGTAAAATCAAGGGTAAGGGTAAGGGTAAGGGTAAGGGTAAGGGTAAGGGTAAGGGTAAGGGTAAGGGTAAGGGTAAGGGTAAGGGTAAGGGTAAGGGTAAGGGTAAGGGTAAGGGTAAGGGTAAGGGTAAGCTTAAGGGTAAGGGTAAGGGTAAGGGTAAGGGTAAGCTTAAGGGTAAAAGCAAGGGTAAGGGTAAGGGTAAGGGTAAGGGTAAGGGTAAGGGTTAGGGTAAGCTTAAGGGTAAAAGCAAGGGTAAGGGTAAGGGTAAGGGTAAGGGTAAGGGTAAGGGTAAGGGTAAGGGTAAGGGTAAAGGTAAGGGTAAGCCTAAGGGTAAAAGCAAGGGTAAGGGTAAGGGTAAGGGTAAGGGTAAGGGTAAGGGTAAGGGTAAGGGTAAGGGTAAGGGTAAGGGTAAGCTTAAGGGTAAAAGCAAGGGTAAGGGTAAGGGTAAGGGTAAGGGTAAGGGTAAGGGTAAGCCTAAGGGTAAAAGCAAGGGTATGGGTAAGGGTAAGGGTAAGGGTAAGGGTAAGGGTAAGGGTAAGGGTAAGGGTAAGGGTAAGGGTAAGGGTAAGGGTAAGGGTAAGGGTAAGCTTAAGGGTAAAAGCAAGGGTAAGGGTAAGGGTAAGGGTAAGGGTAAGGGTAAGGGTAAGGGTAAGGGTAAGGGTAAGGGTAAGGGTAAGGGTAAGGGTAAGGGTAAGCTTAAGGGTAAAAGCAAGGGTAAGGGTAAGGGTAAGGGTAAGGGTAAGGGTAAGGGTAAGGGTAAGGGTAAGGGTAAGGGTAAGGGTAAGGGTAAGGGTAAGGGTAAGGGTAAGGGTAAGGGTAAGGGTAAGGGTAAGCTTAAGGGTAAAAGCAAGGGTAAGGGTAAGGGTAAGGGTAAGGGTAAGGGTAAGGGTAAGGGTAAGGGTAAGGGTAAGCTTAAGGGTAAAAGCAAGGGTAAGGGTAAGGGTAAGGGTAAGGGTAAGGGTAAGGGTAAGGGTAAGCCTAAGGGTAAAAGCAAGGGTAAGGGTAAGGGTAAAAGCAAGGGTAAGGGTAAGGGTAAGGGTAAGGGTAAGGGTAAGGGTAAGGGTAAGGGTAAGGGTAAGGGTAAGCTTAAGGGTAAAAGCAAGGGTAAGGGTAAGGGTAAGGGTAAGGGTAAGGGTAAGTGTAAGCTTAAGGGTAAAAGCAAGGGTAAGGGTAAGGGTAAGGGTAAAGGTAAGGGTAAGCCTTAGGGTAAAAGCAAGGGTAAGGGTAAGGGTAAGGGTAAGGGTAAGGGTAAGGGTAAGGGTAAGGGTAAGGGTAAGGGTAAGCTTAAGGGTAAAAGCAAGGGTAAGGGTAAGGGTAAGGGTAAGGGTAAGGGTAAGGGTAAGGGTAAGGGTAAGGGTAAGGGTAAGGGTAAGGGTAAGGGTAAGCTTAAGGGTAAAAGCAAGGGTAAGGGTGAGGGTAAGGGTAAGGGTAAGGGTAAGGGTAAGGGTAAGGGTAAGGGTAAGCTTAAGGGTTAAAGCAAGGGTGAGGGTTAGGGTAAGGGTAAGGGTAATGGTAAGGGTAAGGGTAAGGGTAAGCTTGAGGGTAAAAGCAAGGGTAAGGGTAAGGGTAAGGGTAAGGGTAAAGGTAAGGGTAAGCCTAAGGGTAAAAGCAAGGGTAAGGGTAAGGGTAAGGGTAAGGGTAAGGGTAAGGGTAAGGGTAAGGGTAAGGGTAAGCTTAAGGGTATAAGCAAGGGTAAGGGTAAGGGTAAGGGTGAGGGTAAGGGTAAGGGTAAGGGTAAGCTTAAGGGTAAAAGCAAGGGTAAGGTTAAGGGTAAGGGTAAGGGTAAGGGTAAGGGTAAGGGTAAGCTTAAGGGTAAAAGCAAGGGTAAGGGTAAGGGTAAGGGTAAGGGTAAGGGTAAGGGTAAGGGTAAGGGTAAGGGTAAGGGTAAGGGTAAAGGTAAGGGTAAGCCTAAGGGTAAAAGCAAGGGTAAGGGTAAGGGTAAGGGTAAGGGTAAGGGTAAGGGTAAGGGTAAGGGTAAGGGTAAGGGTAAGGGTAAGGGTAAGGGTAAGGGTAAGCTTAAGGGTAAAAGCAAGGGTAAGGGTAAGGGTAAGGGTAAGGGTAAGCCTAAGGGTAAAACAAGGGTAAGGGTAAGGGTAAGGGTAAGGGTAAGCTTAAGGGTAAAAGCAAGGGTAAGGGTAAGGGTAAGGGTGAGGGTAAGGGTAAGCTTAAGGGTTAAAGCAAGGGTAAGGGTAAGGGTAAGGGTAAGGGTAAGGGTAAGGGTAAGGGTAAGGGTAAAGGTAAGGGTAAGGGTAAGGGTAAGGGTAAGGGTAAGGGTAAGCTTAAGGGTAAAAGCAAGGGTAAGGGCAAGGGTAAGGGTAAGGGTAAGGGTTAGGGTAAGGGTAAGGGTAAGGGTAAGCTTAAGGGTAAGGGTAAGGGTAAGGGTAAGGGTAAGCTTAAGGGTAAAAGCAAGGGTAAGGGTAAGGGTAAGGGTAAGGGTAAGGGTAAGGGTAAGGGTAAGCTTAAGGGTAAGGGTAAGGGTAAGGGTAAGGGTAAGCTTAAGGGTAAAAGCAAGGGTAAGGGTAAGGGTAAGGGTAAGGGTAAGGGTAAGCTTAAGGGTAAGGGTAAGGGTAAGGGTAAGGGTAAGCTTAAGGGTAAAATCAAGGGTAAGGGTAAGGGTAAGGGTAAGGGTAAGGGTAAGGGTAAGGGTAAGGGTAAGGGTAAGGGTAAGGGTAAGGGTAAGGGTAAGGGTAAGGGTAAGGGTAAGGGTAAGGGTAAGGGTAAGCTTAAGGGTAAGGGTAAGGGTAAGGGTAAGGGTAAGCTTAAGGGTAAAAGCAAGGGTAAGGGTAAGGGTAAGGGTAAGGGTAAGGGTAAGGGTTAGGGTAAGCTTAAGGGTAAAAGCAAGGGTAAGGGTAAGGGTAAGGGTAAGGGTAAGGGTAAGGGTAAGGGTAAGGGTAAGGGTAAAGGTAAGGGTAAGCCTAAGGGTAAAAGCAAGGGTAAGGGTAGTAAGGGTAAGGGTAAGGGTAAGGGTAAGGGTAAGGGTAAGGGTAAGGGTAAGGGTAAGCTTAAGGGTAAAAGCAAGGGTAAGGGTAAGGGTAAGGGTAAGGGTAAGGGTAAGGGTAAGCCTAAGGGTAAAAGCAAGGGTAAGGGTGAGGGTAAGGGTAAGGGTAAGGGTAAGGGTAAGGGTAAGCTTAAGGGTAAAAGCAAGGGTAAGGGTAAGGGTAAGGGTAAGAGTAAGGGTGAGGGTAAGCTTAAGGGTAAAAGCAAGGGTGAGGGTAAGGGTGAGGGTAAGGGTAAGGGTAAGGGTAAGGGTAAGGGTAAGGGTAAGGGTAAGGGTAAGGGTAAGGGTAAGCTTAAGGGTAAAAGCAAGGGTAAGGGTGAGGGTAAGGGTAAGGGTAAGGGTAAGGGTAAGCTTAAGGGTAAAAGCAAGGGTAAGGGTAAGGGTAAGGGTAAAGGTAAGGGTAAGGGTAAGGGTAAAGGTAAGGGTAAGCCTAAGGGTAAAAGCAAGGGTAAGGGTAAGGGTAAGGGTAAGGGTAAGGGTAAGGGTAAGGGTAAGGGTAAGGGTAAGGGTAAGGGTAAGGGTAAGGGTAAGGGTAAGGGTAAGGGTAAGGGTAAGGGTAAGGGTAAGGGTAAGGGTAAGGGTAAGGTAAGGGTAAGGGTAAGGGTAAGGGTAAGGTAAGGGTAAGGGTAAGGGTAAGGGTAAGGGTAAGGTAAGGGTAAGGGTAAGGGTAAGCTTAAGGGTAAAAGCAAGGGTAAGGGTAAGGGTAAGGGTAAGCCTAAGGGTAAAAGCAAGGGTAAGGGTAAGGGTAAGGGTAAGGGTAAGGGTAAGCTTAAGGGTAAAAGCAAGGGTAAGGGTAAGGGTAAGGGTAAGCTTAAGGGTAAAAGCAAGGGTAAGGGTAAGGGTAAGGG
This sequence comes from Myrrha octodecimguttata, assembly GCA_958510865.1. Taxonomy (NCBI): domain Eukaryota; kingdom Metazoa; phylum Arthropoda; class Insecta; order Coleoptera; family Coccinellidae; genus Myrrha; species Myrrha octodecimguttata. Next base: position 46,986 of record CAUEHS010000811.1, on the reverse strand, counting down.
TAAGGGTAAGGGTAAGGGTAAGGGTAAGGGTAAGGGTAAGGGTAAAGGTAAGGGTAAGCCTAAGGGTAAAAGCAAGGGTAAGGGTAAGGGTAAGGGTAAGGGTAAGGGTAAGGGTAAGGGTAAGGGTAAGGGTAAGGGTAAGGGTAAGCTTAAGGGTAAAAGCAAGGGTAAGGGTAAGGGTAAGGGTAAGGGTAAGGGTAAGGGTAAGGGTAAGGGTAAGGGTAAGGGTAAGCTTTAGGGTAAAAGCAAGGGTAAGGGTAAGGGTAAGGGTAAGGGTAAGGGTAAGGGTAAGCTTAAGGGTAAAAGCAAGGGTAAGGGTAAGGGTAAGGGTAAGGGTAAGGGTAAGGGTAAGGGTAAGGGTAAGGGTAAGGGTAAAGGTAAGGGTAAGCCTAAGGGTAAATGCAAGGGTAAGGGTAAGGGTAAGGGTAAGGGTAAGGGCAAGTGTAAGGGTAAGGGTAAGGGTAAGGGTAAGGGTAAGCTTAAGGGTAAAAGCAAGGGTAAGGGTAAGGGTAAGGGTAAGGGTAAGGGTAAGGGTAAGGTTAAGCTTAAGGGTAAGGCAAAGGGTAAGGGTAAGGGTAAGCTTAAGGGTAAAAGCAAGGGTAAGGGTAAGGGTAAGGGTAAGGGTAAGCTTAAGGGTAAAAGCAAGGGTAAGGGTAAGGGTAAGGGTAAGGGTAAGGGTTAGGGTAAGCTTAAGGGTAAAAGCAAGGGTAAGGGTAAGGGTAAGGGTAAGGGTAAGGGTAAGGGTAAGGGTAAGGGTAAGGGTAAGGGTAAGGGTAAGGGTAAGGGTAAGGGTAAGGGTAAGGGTAAGGGTAAGGGTAAGGGTAAGCTTAAGGGTAAAAGCAAGGGTAAGGGTAAGGGTAAGGGTAAGGGTAAGGGTAAAGGTAAGGGTAAGGGTAAGGGTAAGGGTAAGGGTAAGCTTAAGGGTAAAAGCAAGGGAAAGGGTAAGGGAAAGGGTAAGGGTAAGGGTAAGGGTAAGGGTAAGGGTAAGCTTAAGGGTAAAAGCAAGGGTAAGGGTAAGGGTAAGGGTAAGGGTAAGGGTAAGGGTGAGGGTAAAGGTAAGGGTTAGCCTAAGGGTAAAAGCAAGGGTAAGGGTAAGGGTAAGGGTAAGGGTAAGGGTAAGGGTAAGGGTAAGGGTAAGGGTAAGGGTAAGGGTAAGCTTAACGGTAAAAGCAAGGGTAAGGGTAAGGGTAAGGGTAAGGGTAAGGGTAAGGGTAAGGGTAAGGGTAAAGGTAAAGGTAAGGGTAAGCCTAAGGGTAAAAGCAAGGGTAAGGGTAAGGGTAAGGGTAAGGTTAAGGGTAAGGGTAAGGGTAAGGGTAAGGGTAAGGGAAAGCTTAAGGGTAAAAGCAAGGGTAAGGGTAAGGGTAAGGGTAAGGGTAAGGGTAAGCTTAAGGGTAAGGGTAAGGCCAAGGGTAAGCTTAAGGGTAAAAGCAAGGGTAAGGGTAAGGGTAAGGGTAAAGGTAAGGGTAAGGGTAAGGGTAAGGGTAAGGGTAAGCTTAAGGGTAAGGGTAAGGGTAAGGGTAAGGGTAAGCTTAAGGGTAAAAGCAAGGGTTAGGGTAAGGGTAAGAGTAAGGGTAAGGGTAAGGGTAAGGGTAAGGGTAAGGGTAAGGGTAAGGGTAAGGGTAAGGGTAAGCTTAAGGGTAAAAGCAAGGGTAAGGGTGAGGGTAAGGGTAAGGGTAAGGGTAAGGGTAAGGGTAAGCTTAAGGGTAAAAGCAAGGACAAGGGTAAGGGTAAGGGTAAGGGTAAGGGTAAGGGTAAGGGTAAGGGTAAGGGTAAGGGTAAGGGTAAGGGTAAGTGTAAGGGTAAGCTTAAGGGTAAAAGCAAGGGTAAGGGTAAGGGTAAGGGTAAGGGTAAGCCTAAGGGTAAAAGCAAGGGTAAGGGTAAGGGTAAGGGTAAGGGTAAGGGTAAGGGTAAGGGTAAGCTTAAGGGTAAAAGCAAGGGTAAGGGTAAGGGTAAGGGTAAGGGTAAGGGTAAGGGTAAGGGTAAGGGTAAGGGTAAGCTTAAGGGTAAAAGCAAGGGTAAGGGTAAGGGTAAGGGTAAGGGTAAGGGTAAGGGTAAGGTTAAGCTTAAGGGTAAAAGCAAGGGTAGGGGTAAGGGTAAGGGTAAGGGTAAGGGTAAGGGTAAGGGTAAGGGTAAGGGTAAGCTTAAGGGTAAAAGCAAGGGTAAGGGTAAGGGTAAGGGTAAGGGTAAGGGTAAGGGTAAGGGTAAGGGTAAGGGTAAGGGTAAGGGTAAGGGTAAGGGTAAGGGTGAGGGTAAGGGTAAGGGTAAGCTTAAGGGTAAAAGCAAGGGTAAGGGTAAGGGTAAGGGTAAGGGTAAGGGTAAGGGTAAGGATAAGGGTAAAGGTAAGGGTAAGCCTAAGGGTAAAAGCAAGGGTAAGGGTAAGGGTAAGGGTAAGGTTAAGGGTAAGGGTAAGGGTAAGGGTAAGGGTAAGGGTAAGCTTAAGGGTAAAAGCAAGGGTAAGGGTAAGGGTAAGGGTAAGGGTAAGGGTAAGGGTAAGGGTAAGGGTAAGGGTAAGGGTAAGGGTAAGGGTAAGGGTAAGGGTAAGGGTAAGGGTAAGGGTAAGGGTAAGGGTAAGGGTAAGGGTAAGGGTAAGGGTAAGGGTAAGGGTAAGGGTAAGCTTAAGGGTAAGCTTAAGGGTAAAAGCAAGGGTAAGGGTAAGGGTAAGGGTAAGGGTAAGGGTAAGGGTAAGGGTAAAGGTAAGGGTAAGCCTAAGGGTAAAAGCAAGGGTAAGGGTAAGGGCAAGGGTAAGGGTAAGGGTAAGGGTAAGGGTAAGGGTAAGGGTAAGGGTAAGGGTAAGGGTAAGGGTAAGGGTAAGGGTAAGGGTAAGGGTAAGGGTAAGGGTAAGGGTAAGGGTAAGGGTAAGGGTAAGGGTAAGGGTAAGGGTAAGGGTAAGGGTAAGGGTAAGGGTAAGCTTAAGGGTAAAAGCAAGGGTAAGGGTAAGGGTAAGGGTAAGCCTAAGGGTAAAAGCAAGGGTAAGGGTAAGGGTAAGGGTAAGGGTAAGGGTAAGCTTAAGGGTAAAAGCAAGGGTAAGGGTTAGGGTAAGGGTAAGGGTAAGGGTAAGGGTAAGGGTAAGCTTAAGGGTAAAAGCAAGGGTAAGGGTAAGGGTAAGGGTAAGGGTAAGGGTAAGGGTAAGGGTAAGGGTAAAGGTAAGGGTAAGCCTAAGGGTAAAAGCAAGGGTAAGGGTAAGGGTAAGGGTAAGGGTAAGGGTAAGGGTAAGGGTAAGGGTAAGGGTAAGGGTAAGGGTAAGGGTAAGGGTAAGGGTGAGGGTAAGCTTAAGGGTAAAAGCAAGGGTAAGGGTAAGGGTAAGGGTAAGGGTAAGGGTAAGGGTAAGGGTAAGGGTAAGGGTAAGGGTAAGGGTAAGGGTAAGCTTAAGGGTAAAAGCAAGGGTAAGGGTAAGGGTTAGGGTAAGGGTAAGGGTAAGGGTAAGGGTAAGGGTAAGGGTAAGGGTAAGGGTAAGCTTTAGGATAAAAGCAAGGGTAAGGGTAAGGGTAAGGGTAAGGGTAAGAGTAAGGGTAAGGCTAAGCTTAAGGGTAAAAGCAAGGGTAAGGGTAAGGGTAAGGGTAAGGGTAAGGGTAAGGGTAAGGGTAAGGGTAAGGGTAAGGGTAAGGGTAAGGGTAAGGGTAAGGGTAAGGGTAAGGGTAAAGGTAAGGGTAAGCCTAAGGGTAAGTGCAAGGGTAAGGGTAAGGGTAAGGGTAAGGGTAAGGGTAAGTGTAAGGGTAAGGGTAAGGGTAAGGGTAAGGGTAAGGGTAAGGGTAAGGGTAAGCTTAAGGGTAAAAGCAAGGGTAAGGGTAAGGGTAAGGGTAAGGGTAAGGGTAAGGGTAAGGTTAAGCTTAAGGGTAAGGAAAAGGGTAAGGGTAAAGGTAAGCTTAAGGGTAAAAGCAAGGGTAAGGGTAAGGGTAAGGGTAAGGGTAAGGGTAAGCTTAAGGGTAAAAGCAAGGGTAAGGGTAAGGGTAAGGGTAAGGGTAAGGGTAAGGGTAAGGGTAAGCTTAAGGGTGAAAGCAAGGGTAAGGGTAAGGGTAAGGGTAAGGGTAAGGGTAAGGGTAAGGGTAAGGGTAAGGGTAAGGGTAAGGGTAAGGTTAAGGGTAAGGGTAAGGGTAAGGGTAAGGGTAAGGGTAAGCTTAAGGGTAAAAGCAAGGGTAAGGGTAAGGGTAAGGGTAAGGGTAAAGGTGAGGGTAAGGGTAAGGGTAAGGGTAAGCTTAAGGGTAAAAGCAAGGGAAAGGGTAAGGGTAAAGGTAAGGGAAAGGGTAAGGGTAAGGGTAAGGGTAAGGGTAAGGGTAAGCTTAAGGGTAAAAGCAAGGGTAAGGGTAAGGGTAAGGGTAAGGGTAAGGGTAAGGGTAAGGGTGAGGGTAAAGGTAAGGGTAAGCCTAAGGGTAAAAGCAAGGGTAAGGGTAAGGGTAAGGGTAAGGGTAAGGGTAAGGGTAAGGGTAAGGGTAAGGGTAAGGGTAAGGGTAAGGGTAAGCTCAAGGGTAAAAGCAAGGGTAAGGGTAAGGGTAAGGGTAAGGGTAAGGGTAAGGGTAAGGGTAAGGGTAAGGGTAAGGGTAAGGGTAAGCTTAAGGGTAAAAGCAAGGGTAAGGGTAAGGGTAAGGGTAAGGGTAAGGGTAAGGGTAAGGGTAAGGGTAAGGGTAAGGGTAAGCTTAAGGGTAAAAGCAAGGGTAAGGGTAAGGGTAAGGGTAAGGGTAAGGGTAAGGGTAAGGGTAAAGGTAAGGGTAAGCCTAAGGGTAAAAGCAAGGGTAAGGGTAAGGGTAAGGGTAAGGTTAAGGGTAAGGGTAAGGGTAAGGGTAAGGGTAAGGGTAAGCTTAAGGGTAAAAGCAAGGGTAAGGGTAAGGGTAAGGGTAAGGGTAAGGGTAAGGGTAAGGGTAAGGGTAAGCTTAATGGTAAGGGTAAGGCCAAGGTTAAGCTTAAGGGTAAAAGCAAGTGTAAGGGTAAGGGTAAGGGTAAGGGTAAGGGTAAGGGTAAGGGTAAGGGTAAGGGTAAGGGTAAGCTTAAGGGTAAGGGTAAGGGTAAGGGTAAGGGTAAGCTTAAGGGTAAAAGCAAGGGTTAGGGTAAGGGTAAGAGTAAGAAGGGTAACCTCTATTCTTACTCTTACCCTTACCCTTACCCTTGCTTTTACCCTTAGGCTTACCCTTACCTTTACCCTTACCCTTACCCTTACCCTTACCCTTACCCTTGCTTTTACCCTTAAGCTTACCCTTACCCTTACCCTTACCCTTACCCTTACCCTTACCCTTACCCTTATTCTTACCCTTACCCTTACACTTACCCTTACCCTTACCCTTACCCTTACCCTTACCCTTACCCTTACCCTTACCCTTACCCTTACCCTTACCCTTATCCTTACCCTTACCCTTACCCTTACCCTTATTCTTACTCTTACCCTTACATTTACCCTTGCTTTTACCCTTAAGCTTACCCTTGCCCTTACCCTTACCCTTACCCTTACCCTTACCCTTACCCTTACCCTTACCCTTACCCTTACCCTTACCCTTGCTTTTACCCTTAGGCTTAAGGGTAAAAGCAAGGGTAAGGGTAAGGGTAAAGGTAAGGGTAAGGGTAAGGGTAAGGGTAAGGGTAAGGGTAAGGGTAAGGGTAAGAATAAGGGTAAGGGTAAGGGTAAGGGTAAGCTTAAGGGTAATGGTAAGGGTAAGGGTAAGGGTAAGGGTAAGGGTAAGGGTAAGGGTAAGGGTAAGGGTAAGGGTAAGGGTAAGGGTAAGGGTAAGGGTAGGGGTAAGGGTAGGGGTAAGGGTAAGAGTAAGGGTAAGGGTAAGGGTAAGGGTAAAGGTAAGGGTAAGCCTAAGGGTAAAAGTAAGGGTAAGGGTAAGGGTAAGGGTAAGGGTAAGGGTAAGGGTAAGGGTAAGGGTAAGGGTAAGGGTAAGGGTAAAGGTAAGGGTAAGCCTAAGGGTAAAAGCAAGGGTAAGGGTAAGGGTAAGGGTAAGGGTAAGGGTAAGGGTAAGGGTAAGGGTAAGGGTAAGGGTAAGGGTAAGGGTAAGGGTAAGGGTAAGGGTAAGGGTAAGGGTAAGGGTAAGGGTAAGGGTAAGGGTAAGGGTAAGGGTAAGGGTAAGCTTAAGGGTAAAAGCAAGGGTAAGGGTAAAAGTAAGGGTAAGGGTAAGGGTAAGGGTAAGGGTAAGGGTAAGAATAAGGGTAAGGGTAAGGGTAAGGGTAAGCTTAAGGGTAATGGTAAGGGTAAGGGTAAGGGTAAGGGTAAGGGTAAGGGTAAGGGTAAGGGTAAGGGTAAGGGTAAGGGTAAGGGTAAGGGTAGGGGTAAGGGTAGGGGTAAGGGTAAGAGTAAGGGTAAGGGTAAGGGTAAGGGTAAAGGTAAGGGTAAGCCTAAGGGTAAAAGTAAGGGTAAGGGTAAGGGTAAGGGTAAGGGTAAGGGTAAGGGTAAGGGTAAGGGTAAGGGTAAGGGAAAGGGTAAGGGTAAGGGTAAGGGTAAAGGTAAGGGTAAGCCTAAGGGTAAAAGCAAGGGTAAGGGTAAGGGTAAGGGTAAGGGTAAGGGTAAGGGTAAGGGTAAGGGTAAGGGTAAGGGTAAGGGTAAGGGTAAGGGTAAGGGTAAGGGTAAGGGTAAGGGTAAGGGTAAGGGTAAGGGTAAGGGTAAGGGTAAGGGTAAGGGTAAGGGTAAGGGTAAGGGTAAGGGTAAGGGTAAGGGTAAGGGTAAGGGTAAGCTTAAGGGTAAAAGCAAGGGTAAGGGTAAAAGTAAGGGTAAGGGTAAGGGTAAGGGTAAGGGTAAGGGTAAGGGTAAGGGTAAGGGTAAGTGTAAGAATAAGGGTAAGGGTAAGGGTAAGGGTAAGGGTAAGGGTAAGGGTAAGGGTAAGGGTAAGGGTAAGGGTAAGGGTAAGGGTAAGGGTAAGGGTAAGGGTAAGGGTAAGGGTAAGGGTAAGGGTAAGGGTAAGGGTAAGTATGAGGGTAAGGGTAAGAGTAAGGTTAAGAGTAAGCCTAAGGGTAAAAGCAAGGTTAAGGGTAAGGGTAAGGGTAAGGGTAAGGGTAAGGGTAAGGGTAAGGGCAAGGGTAAGCTTAAGGGTAAAAGCAAGGGTAAGGGTAAGGGTAAGGGTAAGGGTAAGGGTAAGGGTGAGGGAAAGGGTAAGGGTAAGGGTAAGCTTAAGGGTTTACCCTTACCCTCACCCTTACCCTTACCCTTACCCTTACCCTTGCTTTTACCCTTAAGCTTACCCTTACCCTTACCCTTACCCTTACCCTTACCCTTACCCTTACCCTTACCCTTACCCTTGCTTTTACCCTTAAGCTTACCCTTACCCTTACCCTTACCCTTACCCTTACCCTTACCCTTACCCTTACCCTTACCCTTACCCTTACCCTTACCCTTACCCTTGCTTTTACCCTTAAGCTTACCCTTACCCTTACCCTTACCCTTACCCTTACCCTTACCCTTACCCTTACCCTTACCCTTACCCTTACCCTTACCCTTACCCTTGCTTTTACCCTTAGGCTTACCCTTACCTTTACCCTTACCCTTACCCTTACCCTTACCCTTACCCTTACCCTTGCTTTTACCCTTAGGCTTACCCTTACCTTTACCCTTACCCTTACCCTTACCCTTACCCTTGCTTTTACCCTCAAGCTTACCCTTACCCTTACCCTTACCCTTACCCTAACCCTTACCCTTGCTTTTACCCTTAAGCTTACCCTTACCCTCACCCTTACCCTTACCCTTACCCTTACCCTTACCCTTACCCTTACCCTTGCTTTTACCCTTAAGCTTACCCTTACCCTTACCCTTACCCTTACCCTTACCCTTACCCTTACCCTTACCCTTACCCTTACCCTTACCCTTACCCTTGCTTTTACCCTTAAGCTTACCCTTACCCTTACCCTTACCCTCACCCTTACCCTTACCCTTACCCTTACCCTTACCCTTACCCTTGCTTTTACCCTAAGGCTTACCCTTACCTTTACCCTTTCCCTTACCCTTACCCTTGCTTTTACCCTTAAGCTTACACTTACCCTTACCCTTACCCTTACCCTTACCCTTACCCTTGCTTTTACCCTTAAGCTTACCCTTACCCTTACCCTTACCCTTACCCTTACCCTTACCCTTACCCTTACCCTTACCCTTACCCTTACCCTTACCCTTACCCTTGCTTTTACCCTTACACTTACCCTTGCTTTTACCGTTAGGCTTACCCTTACCCTTACCCTTACCCTTACCCTCACCCTTACCCTTACCCTTGCTTTTACCCTTAAGCTTACCCTTACCCTTACCCTTACCCTTACCCTTACCCTTACCCTTACCCTTACCCTTACCCTTACCCTTACCCTTACCCTTGCTTTTACCCTTAAGCTTACCCTTACCCTTACCCTTACCCTTACCCTTACCCTTACCCTTACCCTTACCCTTACCCTTACCCTTACCCTTACCCTTACCCTTACCCTTGCTTTTACCCTTAAGCTTACCCTTACCCTTACCCTTACCCTTACCCTTACCCTTACCCTTACCCTTACCCTTACCCTTACCCTTGCTTTTACATTTAAGCTTACCCTTACCCTTACCCTTACCCTTACCCTTACCCTTACCCTTACCCTTACCCTTACCCTTACCCTTACCCTTACCCTTACCCATACCCTTGCTTTTACCCTTAGGCTTACCCTTACCTTTACCCTTACCCTTACCCTTACCCTTACCCTTACCCTTACCCTTACCCTTGCTTTTACCCTTAAGCTTACCCTTACCCTTACCCTTACCCTTACCCTTACCCTTACCCTTGCTTTTACCCTCAAGCTTACCCTTACCCTTACCCTTACCCTTACCCTTACCCTTGCTTTTACCCTTAGGCTTACCCTTACCCTTACCCTTACCCTTACCCTTACCCTTACCCTTACCCTTACCCTTACCCTTACCCTTACCCTTACCCTTACCCTTACCCTTACCCTTACCCTTACCCTCACCCTTGCTTTTACCCTTAAGCTTACCCTTACCCTTACCCTTACCCTTACCCTTACCCTTACCCTTACCCTTACCCTTACCCTTACCCTTACCCTTACCCTTACCCTTACCCTTGCTTTTACCCTTAGGCTTACCCTTACCTTTACCCTTACCCTTACCCTTACCCTTACCCTTACCCTTACCCTTACCCTTGCTTTTACCCTTAAGCTTACCCTTACCCTTACCCTTACCCTCACCCTTGCTTTTACCCTTAAGCTTACCCTTACCCTTACCCTTACCCTTACCCTTACCCTTACCCTTACCCTTGCTTTTACCCTTAAGCTTACCCTTACCCTTACCCTTACCCTTACCCTTACCCTTACCCTTACCCTTACCCTTACCCTTGCTTTTACCCTTAAGCTTACCCTTACCCTTACCCTTACCCTTACCCTTACCCTTACCCTAACCCTTACCCTTACCCTTACCCTTACCCTTACCCTTACCCTTACCCTTACCCTTGCTTTTACCCTTAGGCTTACCCTTACCTTTACCCTTACCCTTACCCTTACCCTTACCCTTACCCTTGCTTTTACCCTTAAGCTTACCCTTACCCTTACCCTTACCCTTACCCTTACCCTTACCCTTGCTTTTACCCTTAAGCTTACCCTTACCCTTACCCTTACCCTTACCCTTACCCTTGCTTTTACCCTTAGGCTTACCCTTACCCTTACCCTTACCCTTACCCTTACCCTTACCCTTACCCTTACCCTTACCCTTACCCTTACCCTTACCCTTGCTTTTACCCTTAGGCTTACCCTTACCCTTACCCTTACCCTTACCCTTACCCTTACCCTTACCCTTACCCTTACCCTTACCCTTACCCTTACCCTTACCCTTGCTTTTACCCTTAAGCTTACCCTTACCCTTACCCTTACCCTTACCCTTACCCTTACCCTTACCCTTACCCTTACCCTTGCTTTTACACTTAAGCTTACCCTTACCCTTACCCTTACCCTTACCCTTACCCTTACCCTTACCCTTACCCTTACCCTTACCCTTGCTTTTACCCTTAAGCTTACCCTTACCCTTACCCTTACCCTTACCCTTACCCTTACCCTTACCCTTACCCTTACCCTTACCCTTACCCTTACCATTACCCTTACCCTTACCCTTACCCTTACCCTTACCCTTACCCTTACCCTTGCTTTTACACTTAAGCTTACCCTTACCCTTACCCTTACCCTTACCCTTACCCTTACCCTTACCCTCACCCTTACCCTTACCCTTACCCTTACCCTTACCCTTACCCTTGCTTTTACCCTTAAGCTTACCCTTACCCTTACCTCTACCCTTACCCTTACCCTTACCCTTGCTTTTACCCTTAAGCTTCCCCTTTCCCTTACCCTTACCCTTACCCTTACCCTTGCTTTTACCCTTAGGCTTACCCTTACCCTTACCCTTACCCTTACCCTTGCTTTTACCCTTAAGCTTACCCTTACCCTTACCCTTACTCTTACCCTTACCCTTACCCTTACCCTTACCCTTACCCTTACCCTTACCCTTACCCTTACCCTTACCCTTACCCTTACCCTTACCCTTACCCTTACCCTTACCCTTACCCTTGCTTTTACCCTTAGGCTTACCCTTACCTTTACCCTTACCCTAACCCTTACCCTTACCCTTACCCTTACCCTTACCCTTGCTTTTACCCTTAAGCTTACCCTTACCCTTACCCTTACCCTAACCCTTACCCTTACCCTTACCCTTGCTTTTACCCTTAAGCTTACCCTTACCCTTACCCTTACCCTTACCTTTACCCTTACCCTTACCCTTACCCTTACCCTTACCCTTACCCTTGCTTTTACCCTTAAGCTTACCCTTACCCTTACCCTTACCCTTACCCTTACCCTTACCCTTACCCTTACCCTTACCCTTGCTTTTACCCTTAAGCTTACCCTTACCCTTACCCTTACCCTTACCCTTACCCTTACCCTTACCCTTACCCTTACCCTTACCCTTACCCTTACCCTTACCCTCACCCTTACCCTTACCCTTACCCTTACCCTTACCCTTGCTTTTACCCTTAAGCTTACCCTTACCCTTACCCTTACCCTTACCCTTACCCTTACCCTTTCCCTTACCCTTACCCTTATCCTTGCTTTTACCCTTAGGCTTACCCTTACCTTTACCCTTACCCTTACCCTTACCCTTACCCTTACCCTTGCTTTTACCCTTAAGCTTACCCTTACCCTTACCCTTACCCTTACCCTTAAGCTTACCCTTACCCTTACCCTTACCCTTACCCTTACCCTTACCCTTACCCTTACCCTTACCCTTACCCTTACCCTTACCCTTGCTTTTACCCTTAAGCTTACCCTTACCCTTACCCTTACCCTTACCCTTACCCTTGCTTTTACCCTTAAGCTTACCCTTACCCTTACCCTTACCCTTACCCTTAATCTTTCCCTTACCCTTACCCTTACCCTTACCCTTACCCTTACCCTTACCCTTACCCTTACCCTTACCCTTACCCTTACCCTTACCCTTACCCTTGCTTTTACCCTTAAGCTTACCCTTACCCTTACCCTTACCCTTACCCTTAAGCTTACCCTTACCCTTACCCTTACCCTTACCCTCACCCTTACTCTTACCCTTGCTTTTACCCTTAAGCTTACCCTTACCCTTACCCTTACCCTTACCCTTACCCTTAAGCTTACCCTTACCCTTACCCTTACCCTTACCCTTACCCTTACCCTTGCTTTTACCCTTAAGCTTACCCTTACCCTTACCCTTACCCTTACCCTTAAGCTTACCCTTACCCTTACCCTTACCCTTACCCTTACCCTTACCCTTACCCTTACCCTTACCCTTACCCTTACCCTTACCCTTACCCTTGCTTTTACCCTTAAGCTTACCCTTACCCTTACCCTTACCCTTACCCTTGCTTTTACCCTTAAGCTTACCCTTACCCTTACCCTTACCCTTACCCTTAAGCTTACCCTTACCCTTACCCTTACCCTTACCCTTACCCTTACCCTTACCCTTACCCTTACCCTTACCCTTACCCTTGCTTTTACCCTTAAGCTTACCCTTACCCTTACCCTTAACCTTACCCTTACCCTTACCCTTACCCTTACCCTTACCCTTGCTTTTACCCTTAGGCTTACCCTTACCTTTACCCTTACCCTTACCCTTACCCTTACCCTTACCCTTACCCTTACCCTTACCTTCACCCTTACCCTTGCTTTTACCCTTAAGCTTACCCTTACCCTTACCCTTACCCTTACCCTTACCCTTACTCTTGCTTTTACCCTTAAGCTTACCCTTACCCTTACCCTTACCCTTACCCTTACCCTTGCCTTAACCCTTAGGCTTACCCTTACCCTTTCCCTTACCCTTACCCTTGCTCTTACCCTTAAGCTTACCCTTACCCTTACCCTTACCCTTACCCTTACCCTTACCCTTACCCTTACCCTTACCCTTACCCTTACCCTTACCCTTACCCTTACCCTTACCCTTACCCTTACCCTTACCCTTGCCTTAACCCTTAAGCTTACCCTTACCCTTACCCTTACCCTTACCCTTACCCTTACCCTTACCCTTACCCTTGCTTTTACCCTTAGGCTTACCCTTACCTTTACCCTCACCCTTACCCTTACCCTTACCCTTACCCTTGCTTTTACCCTCAAGCTTACCCTTACCCTTACCCTTACCCTTACCCTTACCCTTACCCTTACCCTTACCCTTACCCTTACCCTTGCTTTTACCCTTAAGCTTACCCTTACCCTTACCCTTACCCTTACCCTTACCCTTACCCTTACCCTTACCCTCACCCTTGCTTTTACCCTTAAGCTTACCCTTACCCTTACCCTTACCCTTACCCTTACCCTTACCCTTACCCTTGCTTTTACCCTTAAGCTTACCCTTACCCTTACCCTTACCCTTACCCTTACCCTTGCTTTTACCCTTAGGCTTACCCTTACCCTTACCCTTACCCTTACCCTTGCTTTTACCCTTAAGCTTACCCTTACCCTTACCCTTACCCTTACTCTTACCCTTACCCTTACCCTTACCCTTACCCTTGCTTTTACCCTTAGGCTTACCCTTACCTTTACCCTTACCCTTACCCTAACCCTTACCCCTACCCTTACCCTTACCCTTACCCTTACCCTTGCTTTTACCCTTAAGCTAACCCTTACCCTTACCCTTACCCTTACCCTTAACCTGACCCTTACCCTTGCTTTTACCCTTAAGCTCACCCTTACCCTTACCCTTACCCTTACCCTTACACTTACCCTTACCCTGACCCTTACCCTTGCTTTTACCCTTAAGCTTACCCTTACCCTTACCCTTACCCTTACCCTTAAGCTTACCCTTACCCTTACCCTTACCCTTACCCTTACCCTTGCTTTTACCCTTAAGCTTAACCTTACCCTTACCCTTACCCTTACCCTTACCCTTGCTTTTACCCTTAAGCTTACCCTTACCCTTACCCTTACCCTTAAGCTTACCCTTACCCTTACACTTACCCTTACCCTTACCCTTACCCTTACCCTTGCTTTTACCCTTAAGCTTACCCTTACCCTTACCCTTACCCTTACCCTAACCCTTACCCTTAACCTTACCCTTACCCTTACCCTTACCCTTACCCTTACCCTTACCCTTGCTTTTACCCTTAGGCTTACCCTTACCTTTACCCTTACCCTTACCCTTACCCTTACCCTTACCCTTACCCTTACCCTAACCCTTAACCTTACCCTTACCCTTACCCTTACCCTTACCCTTACCCTTACCCTTGCTTTTACCCTTAAGCTTACCCTTACCCTTACCCTTACCCTTACCCTTACCCTTACCCTTACCCTTACCCTTACCCTTACCCTTGCTTTTACCCTTGAGCTTACCCTTACCCTTACCCTTACCCTTACCCTTACCCTTACCCTTACCCTTACCCTTACCCTTACCCTTACCCTTACCCTTACCCTTACCCTTACCCTTACCCTTACCCTCACCCTTGCTTTTACCCTTAAGCTTACCCTTACCCTTACTCTTACTCTTACCCTTACCCTTACCCTTACCCTTACCCTTGCTTTTACCCTTAAGCTTACCCTTACCTTTACCTTTACCCTTTCCCTTACCCTTACCCTTACCCTTACCCTTACCCTTACCCTTACCCTTACCCTTACCCTTACCCTTACCCTTACCCTTACCCTTACCCTTACCCTTACCCTTACCCTTGCTTTTACCCTTAGGCTTACCCTTACCTTTAGCCTTACCCTTACCCTTACCCTTACCCTTACCCTTACCCTTACCCTTACCCTTGCTTTTACCCTTAAGCTTACCCTTACCCTTACCCTTACCCTTACCCTTACCCTTACCCTTGCTTTTACCCTTAAGCTTACCCTTACCCTTACCCTTACCCTTACACTTACCCTTGCTTTTACCCTTAGGCTTACCCTTACCCTTACCCTTACCCTTACCCTTACCCTTACCCTTACCCTTACCCTTAAGCTTACCCTTACCCTTACCCTTACCATTACCCTTACCCTTACCCTTACCCTTACCCTTACCCTTGCTTTTACCCTTAAGCTTACCCTTACCCTTACCCTTACCCTTACCCTTACCCTTACCCTTACCCTTACCCTTGCTTTGACCCTTAGGCTTACCCTTACCTTTACCCTTACCCTTACCCTTACCCTTACCCTTACCCTTACCCTTACCCTTACCCTTACCCTTACCCTTACCCTTGCTTTTACCCTTAGGCTTACCCTTACCCTTACCCTTACCCTTACCCTTGCTTTTACCCTTAAGCTTACCCTTACCCTTACCCTTACCCTTACCCTTACCCTTACCCTCACCCTTACCCTTACCCTTACCCTTACCCTTACCCTTACCCTTACCCTTACCCTTGCTTTTACCCTTAAGCTTACCCTTACCCTTACCCTTAACCTTACCCTTACCCTTGCTTTTACCCTTAGGCTTACCCTTACCCTTACCCTTACCCTTACCCTTGCTTTTACCCTTAAGCTTACCCTTACCCTTACCCTTACTCTTACCCTTACCCTTACCCTTACCCTTACCCTTACCCTTACCCTTACCCTTACCCTTACCCTTGCTTTTACCCTTAGGCTTACCCTTACCTTTACCCTTACCCTAACCCTTACCCTTACCCTTACCCTTACCCTTACCCTTGCTTTTACCCTTAAGCTTACCCTTACCCTTACCCTTACCCTTACCCTTACCCTTACCCTTACCCTTACCCTTACCCTTACCCTTACCCTTACCCTTACCCTTGCTTTTACCCTTAAGCTTACCCTTACCCTTACCCTTACCCTTACCCTTACCCTTACCCTTACCCTTACCCTTACCCTTGCTTTTACCCTTAAGCTTACCCTTACCCTTACCCTTACCCTTACCCTTACCCTTACCCTTACCCTTACCCTTACCCTTACCCTTACCCTTACCCTTACCCTTACCCTTACCCTTACCCTTACCTTTACCCTTACCCTTACCCTTACCCTTGCTTTTACCCTTAGGCTTACCCTTACCTTTACCCTCACCCTTACCCTTACCCTTACCCTTACCCTTGCTTTTACCCTTAAGCTTACCCTTACCCTTACCCTTACCCTTAAGCTTACCCTTTCCCTTACCCTTACCCTTAACCTTACCCTTTCCCTTACCCTTACCCTTACCCTTACCCTTACCCTTGCTTTTACCCTTAAGCTTACCCTTACCCTTACCCTTACCCTTACCCTTACCCTTGCTTTTACCCTTTAGCTTACCCTTACCCTTACCCTTACCCTTAAGCTTACCCTTACTCTTACCCTTACCCTTACCCTTACCCTTAACCTTACCCTTACCCTTACCCTTGCTTTTACCCTTAAGCTTACCCTTACCCTTACCCTTACCCTTACCCTTAAGCTTACCCTTACCCTTACCCTTACCCTTACCCTTACCCTTAACCTTACCCTTGCTTTTACCCTTAAGCTTACCCTTACCCTTACCCTTACCCTTACCCTTAAGCTTACCCTTACCCTTACCCTTACCCTTACCCTTACCCTTGCTTTTACCCTTAAGCTTACCCTTACCCTTACCCTTACCCTTACCCTTAAGCTTACCCTTACCCTTACCCTTACCCTTACCCTTACCCTTACCCTTACCCTCACCCTTACCCTTGCTTTTACCCTTAAGCTTACCCTTACCCTTACCCTTACCCTTAACCTTGCTTTTACCCTTAAGCTTACCCTTACCCTTACCCTTACCCTTACCCTTAAGCTTACCCTTACCCTTACCCTTACCCTTACCCTTACCCTTACCCTTACCCTTACCCTTACCCTTACCCTTACCCTTGCTTTTACCCTTAAGCTTACCCTTACCCTTACCCTTACCCTTACCCTTACCCTTACCCTTACCCTTACCCTTGCTTTTACCCTTAGGCTTACCCTTACCTTTACCCTTACCCTTACCCTTACCCTTACCCTTACCCTTACCCTTACCCTTACCCTTGCTTTTACCCTTAAGCTTACCCTTACCCTTACCCTTACCCTTACCCTTACCCTTACCCTTACCCTTGCTTTTACCCTTAAGCTTACCCTTACCCTTACCCTTACCCTTACCCTTACCCTTGATTTTACCCTTAGGCTTACCCTTACCCTTACCCTTGCTTTTACCCTTAAGCTTACCCTTACCCTTACCCTTACCCTTACCCTTACCCTTACCCTTACCCTTACCCTTACCCTTACCCTTACCCTTACCCTTACCCTTACCCTTACCTTTACCCTTACCCTTACCCTTACCCTTACCCTTACCCTTACCCTTACCCTTACCCTTACCCTTACCCTTACCCTTACCCTTGCTTTTACCATTAGGCTTACCCTTACCTTTACCCTTACCCTTACCCTTACCCTTACCCTTACCCTTGCTTTTACCCTTAAGCTTACCCTTACCCTTACCCTTACCCTTACCCTTACCCTTACCCTTACCCTTACCCTTACCCTTGCTTTTACCCTTAAGCTTACCCTTACCCTTACCCTTACCCTTACCCTTACCCTTACCCTTACCCTTACCCTTACCCTCACCCTTGCTTTTACCCTTAAGCTTACCCTTACCCTTACCCTTACCCTTACCCTTACCCTTACCCTTACCCTTGCTTTTACCCTTAAGCTTACCCTTACCCTTACCCTTACCCTTACCCTTGCTTTTACCCTTAGGCTTACCCTTACCCTTACCCTTACCCTTACCCTTACCCTTGCTTTTACCCTTAAGCTTACCCTTACCCTTACCCTTACACTTACCCTTACCCTTACCCTTACCCTTACCCTTACCCTTGCTTTTACCCTTAAGCTTACCCTTACCCTTACCCTTACCCTTACCCTTACCCTTGCTTTTACCCTTAGGCTTACCCTTACCCTTACCCTTACCCTTACCCTTGCTTTTACCCTTAAGCTTACCCTTACACTTACCCTTACCCTTACCCTTACCCTTACCCTTACCCTTACCCTTACCCTTACCCTTACCCTTACCCTTACCCTTGCTTTTACCCTTAGGCTTACCCTTACCTTTACCCTTACCCTTACCCTTACCCTTACCCTTACCCTTACCCTTACCCTTACCCTTGCTTTTACCCTTAGGCTTACCCTTACCTTTACCCTTACCCTTACCCTTACCCTTACCCTTACCCTTACCCTTACCCTTACCCTTACCCTTACTCTTACCCTTACCCTTACCCTTACCCTTGCTTTTAACCTTAGGCTTACCCTTACCTTTACCCTTACCCTTACCCTTACCCTTACCCTTACCCTTACCCTTACCCTTTCCCTTACCCTTACCCTTACCCTTGCTTTTACCCTTAAGCTTACCCTTACCCTTACCCTTACCCTTACCCTTACCCTTACCCTTACCCTTACCCTTACCCTTACCCTTACCCTTACCCTTACCCTTACCCTTACCCTTACCCTTACCCTTACCCTTGCTTTTACCCTTAGGCTTACCCTTACCTTTACCCTTACCCTAACCCTTACCCTTACCCTTACCCTTACCCTTACCCTTGCTTTTACCCTTAAGCTTACCCTTACCCTTACCCTTACCCTTACCCTTGCTTTTACACTTAAGCTTACCCTTACCCTTACCCTTACCCTTACTCTTACCCTTACCCTTACCCTTACCCTTACCCTTACCCTTACCCTTACCCTTGCTTTTACCCTTAAGCTTACCCTTACCCTTACCCTTACCCTTACTCTTACCCTTACCCTTACCCTTACTCTTACCCTTACCCTTACCCTTACCCTTACCCTTACCCTTACCCTTACCCTTGCTTTTACCCTTAGGCTTACCCTTACCTTTACCCTTACCCTAACCCTTACCCTTACCCTTACCCTTACCCTTACCCTTGCTTTTACCCTTAAGCTTACCCTTACCCTTACCCTTACCCTTACCCTTGCTTTTACACTTAAGCTTACCCTTACCCTTACCCTTACCCTTACCCTTACCCTTACCCTTACCCTTACCCTTACCCTTACCCTTACCCTTACCCTTACCCTTACCCTTGCTTTTACCCTTAAGCTTACCCTTACCTTTACCCTTACCCTTACACTTACCCTAACCCTTACCCTTGCTTTTACCCTTAAGCTTACCCTTACCCTTACCCTTACCCTTACCCTTACCCTTACCTTTACCCTTACCCTTACCCTTACCCTTACCCTTACCCTTACCCTTACCCTTACCCTTACCCTTACCCTTATCCTTACCCTTACCCTTGCTTTTACCCTTAAGCTTACCCTTACCCTCACCCTTACCCTTACCCTTACCCTTACCCTTACCCTTAGCCTTGCTTTTACCCTTAAGCTTACCCTTACCCTTACCCTTACCCTTACCCTTACCCTTACCCTAACCCTTGCTTTTACCCTTAGGCTTACCCTTACCTTTACCCTTACCCTTACCCTTACCCTTACCCTTACCCTTACCCTTACCCTTGCTTTTACCCTTAAGCTTACCCTTACCCTTACCCTTACCCTTACCCTTACCCTTACCCTTGCTTTTACCCTTAAGCTTACCCTTACCCTTACCCTTACCCTTACCCTTACCCTTACCCTTGCTTTTACCCTTAGGCTTACCCTTACCCTTACCCTTACCCTTACCCTTGCTTTTACCCTTAAGCTTACCCTTACCCTTACCCTTACTCTTACCCTTACCCTTACCCTTACCCTTACCCTTGCCCTTACCCTTACCCTTACCCTTACCCTTACCCTTGCTTTTACCCTTAGGCTTACCCTTACCTTTACCCTTACCCTAACCCTTACCCTTACCCTTACCCTTACCCTTACCCTTGCTTTTACCCTTAAGCTTACCCTTACCCTTACCCTTACCCTTACCCTTACCCTTACCCTTACCCTTACCCTTGCTTTTACCCTCAAGCTTACCCTTACCCTTACCCTTACACTTACCCTTACCCTTACCCTTACCCTTACCCTTACCCTTACCCTTACCCTTACCCTTGCTTTTACCCTTAAGCTTAACCTTACCCTTACCCTTACCCTTACCCTTACCCTTACCCTTACCCTTACCCTTACCCTTACCCTTATCCTTGCTTTTACCCTTAGGCTTACCCTTACCTTTACCCTTACCCTTACCCTTACCCTTACCCTTACCCTTGCTTTTACCCTTAAGCTTACCCTCACCCTTACCCTTACCCTTACCCTTAAGCTTACCCTTACCCTTACCCTTACCCTTACCCTTACCCTTACCCTTACACTTACCCTTACCCTTACCCTTACCCTTACCCTTGCTTTTACCCTTAAGCTTACCCTTACCCTTACCCTTACCCTTGCTTTTACCCTTAAGCTTACCCTTAACCTTACCCTTAAGCTTTCCCTTACCCTTACCCTTACCCTTACCCTTACCCTTACCCTTACCCTTACCCTTACCCTTACCCTTACCCTTACCCTTACCCTTACCCTTACCCTTGCTTTTACCCTTAAGCTTACCCTTACCCTTACCCTTACCCTTACCCTTAAGCTTACCCTTACCCTTACCCTTACCCTTACCCTCACCCTTACCCTTACCCTTGCTTTTACCCTTAAGCTTACCCTTACCCTTACCCTTACCCTTACCCTTAAGCTTACACTTACCCTTACCCTTACCCTTACCCTTACCCTTACCCTTACCCTTACCCTTACCCTTACCCTTGCTTTTACCCTTAAGCTTACCCTTACCCTTACCCTTACCCTTACCCTTAAGCTTACCCCTACCCTTACCCTTACCCTTACCCTTACCCTTACCCTAACCCTTACCCTTACCCTTACCCTTACCCTTGCTTTTACCCTTTAGCTTAACCTTACCCTTACCCTTACCCTTACCCTTGCTTTTACCCTTAAGCTTACCCTTACCCTTACCCTTACCCTTACCCTTAAGCTTACCCTTACCCTTACCCTTACCCTTACTCTTGCTTTTACCCTTAAGCTTACCCTTACCCTTACCCTTACCCTTACCCTCACCCTTGCTTTTACCCTTAGGCTTACCCTTACCCTTTCCCTTACCCTTACCCTTGCTTTTACCCTTAAGCTTACACTTACCCTTACCCTTACCCTTACCCTTACCCTTACCCTTACCCTTACCCTTACCCTTACCCTTACCCTTACCCTTACCCTTACCCTAACCCTTACCCTTACCCTTACCCTTACCCTTACCCTTGCTTTTACCCTTAGGCTTACCCTTACCTTTACCCTTACCCTTACCCTTACCCTTACCCTTACCCTTGCTTTTACCCTTAAGCTTACCCTTACCCTTACCCTTACCCTTACCCTTACCCTTACCCTTGCTTTTACCCTTAAGCTTACCCTTACCCTTACCCTTACCCTTACCCTTACCCTTACCCTCACCCTTGCTTTTACCCTTAAGCATACCCTTACCCTTACCCTTACCCTTACCCTTGCTTTTACCCTTAAGCTTACACTTACCCTTACCCTTACCCTTACCCTTACCCTTGCTTTTACCCTTAGGCTTACCCTTACCCTTACCCTTACCCTTACCCTTGCTTTTACCCTTAAGCTTACCCTTACCCTTACCCTTACCCTTACTCTTACCCTTACCCTTACCCTTACCCTTACCCTTGCTTTTACCCTTAGGCTTACCCTTACCTTTACCCTTACCCTTACCCTTACCCTTACCCTTACCCTTACCCTTACCCTTGCTTTTACCCTTAAGCTTACCCTTACCCTCACCCTTACCCTTACACTTACCCTTACCCTTACCCTTACCCTTGCTTTTACCCTTAAGCTTACCCTTACCCTTACCCTTACCCTTACCCTTACCCTTACCCTTACCCTTGCTTTTACCCTTAGGCTTACCCTTATCTTTACCCTTACCCTTACCCTTACCCTTACCCTTACCCTTACCCTTACCCTTGCTTTTACCCTTAAGCTTACCCTTACCCTTACCCTTACCCTTACCCTTACCCTTACCCTTACCCTTGCTTTTACCCTTAAGCTTACCCTTACCCTTACCCTTACCCTTACCCTTACCCTTGCTTTTACCCTTAGGCTTACCCTTACCCTTACCCTTACCCTTACCCTTGCTTTTACCCTTAAGCTTACCCTTACCCTTACCCTTACTCTTACCCTTACCGTTACCCTTACCCTTACCCTTACCCTTACCCTTACCCTTACCCTTACCCTTACCGTTACCCTTACCCTTGCTTTTACCCTTAGGCTTACCCTTACCTTTACCCTTACCCTAACCCTTACCCTTACCCTTACCCTTACCCTTACCCTTGCTTTTACCCTTAAGCTTACCCTTACCCTTACCCTGACCCTTACCCTTACCCTTACCCTTACCCTTACCCTTACCCTAACCCTTGCTTTTACCCTTAAGCTTACCCTTACCCTTACCCTTACCCTTACCCTTAAGCTTACCCTTACCCTTACCTTTACCCTTACCCTTACCCTTACCCTTACCCTTACCCTTACCCTTACCCTTACCCTTACCCTTACCCTTGCTTTTACCCTTAAGCTTACCCTTACCCTTACCCTTACCCTTGCTTTTACCCTTAAGCTTACCCTTACCCTTACCCTTACCCTTACCCTTAAGCTTTCCCTTACCCTTACCCTTACCCTTACCCTTACCCTTACCCTTACCCTTACCCTTACCCTTACCCTTACCCTTACCCTTACCCTTACCCTTACCCTTGCTTTTACCCTTAAGCTTACCCTTACCCTTACCCTTACCCTTACCCTTAAGCTTACCCTTACCCTTACCCTTACCCTTACCCTCACCCTTACCCTTACCCTTGCTTTTACCCTTAAGCTTACCCTTACCCTTACCCTTACCCTTACCCTTAAGCTTACCCTTACCCTTACCCTTACCCTTACCCTTACCCTTACCCTTACCCTTGCTTTTACCCTTAAGCTTACCCTTACCCTTACCCTTACCCTTACCCTTAAGCTTACCCTTACCCTTACCCTTACCCTAACCCTTACCCTTACCCTTACCCTTACCCTTACCCTTACCCTTGCTTTTACCCTTTAGCTTACCCTTACCCTTACCCTTACCCTTACCCTTGCTTTTACCCTTAAGCTTACCCTTACCCTTACCCTTACCCTTACCCTTAAGCTTACCCTTACCCTTACCCTTACCCTTACCCTTACCCTTACCCTTACCCTTACCCTTACCCTTACCCTTACCCTTACCCTTACCCTTACCCTTGCTTTTACCCTTAAGCTTACCCTTACCCTTACCCTTAACCTTACCCTTACCCTTACCCTTACCCTTACCCTTACCCTTACCCTTGCTTTTACCCTTAGGCTTACCCTTACCTTTACCCTTACCCTTACCCTTACCCTTACCCTTACCCTTACCCTGACCTTTACCCTTACCCTTGCTTTTACCCTTAAGCTTACCCTTACCCTTACCCTTACCCTTACCCTTACCCTTACTCTTGCTTTTACCCTTAAGCTTACCCTTACCCTTACCCTTACCCTTACCCTTACCTTGCTTTTACCCTTAGGCTTACCCTTACCCTTTCCCTTACCCTTACCCTTGCTTTTACCCTTAAGCTTACCCTTACCCTTACCCTTACCCTTACCCTTACCCTTACCCTTACCCTTACCCTTACCCTTACCCTTACCCTTACCCTTACCCTTACCCTAACCCTTACCCTTACCCTTACCCTTACCCTTACCCTTGATTTTACCCTTAGGCTTACCCTTACCTTTACCCTTACCCTTACCCTTACCCTTACCCTTACCCTTGCTTTTACCCTTAAGCTTACCCTTACCCTTACCCTTACCCTTACCCTTACCCTTACCCTTGCTTTTACCCTTAAGCTTACCCTTACCCTTACCCTTACCCTTACCCTTACCCTTACCCTTACCCTTACCCTTACCCTCACCCTTGCTTTTACCCTTAAGCTTACCCTTACCCTTACCCTTACCCTTACCCTTACCCTTGCTTTTACCCTTAAGCTTACACTTACCCTTACCCTTACCCTTACCCTTACCCTTGCTTTTACCCTTAGGCTTACCCTTACCCTTACCCTTACCCTTACCCTTGCTTTTACCCTTAAGCTTACCCTTACCCTTACCCTTACCCTTACCCTTACCCTTACCCTTACCCTTACCCTTACCCTTACCCTTACCCTTGCTTTTACCCTTAAGCTAACCCTTACCCTTACCCTTACCCTTACCCTTACCCTTACCCTTAACCTTACCCTTACCCTTGCCCTTGCTTTTACCCTTAAGCTAACCCTTACCCTTACCCTTACCCTAACCCTTACCCTTAACCTTACCCTTACCCTTGCTTTTACCCTTAAGCTCACCCATACCCTTACCCTTACCCTTACCCTTACACTTACCCTTACCCTGACCCTTACCCTTGCTTTTACCCTTAAGCTTACCCTTACCCTTACCCTCAACCTCACCCTTAAGCATACCCTTACCCTTACCCTTACCCTTACCCTTACCCTTACCCTTACCCTTGCTTTTACCCTTAAGCTTACCCTTACCCTTACCCTTACTTTTACCCTTACCCTTGCTTTTACCCTTAAGCTTACCCTTACCCTTACCCTTACCCTTACCCTTAAGCTTACCCTTACCCTTACCCTTACCCTTACCCTTACCCTTACCCTTGCTTTTACCCTTAAGCTTACCCTTACCCTTACCCTTACCCTTACCCTAACCCTTACCCTTAACCTTACCCTTACCCTTACCCTTACCCTTACCCTTACCCTTGCTTTTACTCTTAGGCTTACCCTTACCTTTACCCTTACCCTTACCCTTACCCTTACCCTTACCCTTACCCTTACCCTTACCCTTGCTTTTACCCTTAAGCTTACCCTTACCCTTACCCTTACCCTTACCCTTACCCTTACCCTTACCCTTACCCTTACCCTTACCCTTACCCTTACCCTTACCCTTACCCTTGCTTTTACCCTTTAGCTTACCCTTACCCTTACCCTTACTCTTACCCTTACCCTTACCCTTACCCTTACCCTTACCCTTGCTTTTACCCTTAAGCTTACCCTTACCCTTACCTTTACCCTTACCCTTACCCTTACCCTTACCCTTACCCTTACCCTTACCCTTACCCTTACCCTTACCCTTACCCTTGCTTTTACCCTTAGGCTTACCCTTACCTTTAGCCTTACCCTTACCCTTACCCTTACCCTTACCCTTACCCTTACCCTTGCTTTTACCCTTAAGCTTACCCTTACCCTTACCCTTACCCTTACCCTTACCCTTACCCTTGCTTTTACCCTTAAGCTTACCCTTACCCTTACCCTTACCCTTACACTTACCCTTGCTTTTACCCTTAGGCTTACCCTTACCCTTACCCTTACCCTCACCCTTAAGCTTACCCTTACCCTTACCCTTACCCTTACCCTTACCCTTACCCTTACCCTTACCCTTACCCTTACCCTTGCTTTTACCCTTAAGCTTACCCTTACCCTTACCCTTACCCTTACCCTTACCCTTACCCTTACCCTTACCCTTACCCTTACCCTTGCTTTGACCCTTAGGCTTACCCTTACCTTTACCCTTACCCTTACCCTTACCCTTACCCTTACCCTTACCCTTACCCTTACCCTTACCCTTGCTTTTACCCTTAAGCTTACCCTTACCCTTACCCTTACCCTTACCCTTACCCTTACCCTTACCCTTGCTTTTACCCTTAAGCTTACCCTTACCCTTACCCTTACCCTTACCCTTACCCTTGCTTTTACCCTTAGGCTTACCCTTACCCTTACCCTTACCCTTACCCTTGCTTTTACCCTTAAGCTTACCCTTACCCTTACCCTTACCCTTACCCTTACCCTTACCCTTACCCTTACCCTTACCCTTACCCTTACCCTTACCCTTACCCTGACCCTTACCCTTACCCTTACCCTTACCCTTGCTTTTACCCTTAGGCTTAACCTTACCTTTACCCTTACCCTTACCCTTACCCTTACCCTTACCCTTACCCTTACCCTTACCCTTACCCTTACCCTTACGTTTACCCTTACCCTTACCCTTGCTTTTACCCTTAAGCTTACCCTTACCCTTACCCTTACCCTTACCCTTACCCTTGCTTTTACCCTTAAGCTTACCCTTACCCTTACCCTTACCCTTACCCTCACCCTTACCCTTACCCTTACCCTTACCCTTGCTTATACCCTTAAGCTTACCCTTACCCTTACCCTTACCCTTACCCTTACCCTTACCCTTACCCTTACCCTTACCCTTACCCTTACCCTTACCCTTACCCTTGCCCTTACCCTTACCCTTACCCTTACCCTTACCCTTACCCTTACGCTTACCCTTACCCTTACCCTTGCTTTTACCCTTAGGCTTACCCTTACCTTTACCCTTACCCTTACCCTTACCCTTACCCTTACCCTTGCTTTTACCCTTAAGCTTACCCTTACCCTTACCCTTACCATTACCCTTACCCTAACCCTTACCCTTGCTTTTACCCTTAAGCTTACCCTTACCCTTACCCTTACCCTTACCCTTACCCTTACCCTTACCCTTACCCTTGCTTTTACCCTTAAGCTTACCCTTACCCTTACCCTTACCCTTACCCTTACCCTTACCCTTACTCTTATCCTTACCCTTGCTTTTACCCTTAAGCTTACCCTTACCCTTACCCTTACCCTTACCCTTACCCTTACCCTTGCTTTTACTCTTAGGCTTACCCTTACCTTTACCCTTACCCTTACCCTTACCCTTACCCTTACCCTCACCCTTACCCTTACCCTTGCTTTTACCCTTAAGCTTACCCTTACCCTTACCCTTACCCTTACCCTTACCCTTGCTTTTACCCTTAAGCTTACCCTTACCCTTACCCTTAACCTTACCCTTACCCTTGCTTTTACCCTTAGGCTTACCCTTACCCTTACCCTTACCCTTACCCTTGCTTTTACCCTTAAGCTTACCCTTACCCTTACCCTTACTCTTACCCTTACCCTTACCCTTACCCTTACCCTTACCCTTACCCTTACCCTTACCCTTACCCTTACCCTTACCCTTACCCTTACCCTTGCTTTTACCCTTAGGCTTACCCTTACCTTTACCCTTACCCTACCCCTTACCCTTACCCTTACCCTTACCCTTACCCTTGCTTTTACCCTTAAGCTTACCCTTACCCTTACCCTTACCCTTACCCTTACCCTTACCCTTACCCTTACCCTTACCCTTACCCTTGCTTTAACCCTTAAGCTTACCCTTACCCTTACCCTTAACCTCTCCCTTACCCTTACCCTGACCCTTACCCTTACCCTTACCCTTACCCTTGCTTTTACCCTTAAGCTTACCCTTACCCTTACCCTTACCCTTACCCTTACCCTTACCCTTACCCTTACCCTTACCCTTACCCTTACCCTTACCCTTACCCTTGCTTTTACCCTTAAGCTTACCCTTACCCTTACCCTTACCCTTACCCTTACCCTTACCCTTGCTTTTACCCTTAAGCTTACCCTTACCCTTACCCTTACCCTTACACTTACCCTTGCTTTTACCCTTAGGCTTACCCTTACCCTTTCCCTTACCCTCACCCTTAAGCTTACCCTTACCCTTACCCTTACCCTTACCCTTACCCTTACCCTTACCCTTACCCTTACCCTTACCCTTGCTTTTACCCTTAAGCTTACCCTTACCCTTACCCTTACCCTTACCCTTACCCTTACCCTTACCCTTACCCTTACCCTTACCCTTGCTTTGACCCTTAGGCTTACCCTTACCTTTACCTTTACCCTTACCCTTACCCTTACCCTTACCCTTACCTTTACCCTTACCCTTACCCTTGCTTTTACCCTTAAGCTTACCCTTACCCTTACCCTTACCCTTACCCTTACCCTTACCCTTACCCTTGCTTTTACCCTTAAGCTTACCCTTACCCTTACCCTTACCCTTACCCTTACCCTTGCTTTTACCCTTAGGCTTACCCTTACCCTTACCCTTACCCTTACCCTTGCTTTTACCCTTAAGCTTAGCCTTACCCTTACCCTTACCCTTACCCTTACCCTTACCCTTACCCTTACCCTTACCCTTACCCTTACCCTTACCCTTACCCTGACCCTTACCCTTACCCTTACCCTTACCCTTGCTTTTACCCTTAGGCTTAACCTTACCTTTACCCTTACCCTTACCCTTACCCTTACCCTTACCCTTACCCTTACCCTTACCCTTACCCTTACCCTTACGTTTACCCTTACCCTTACCCTTGCTTTTACCCTTAAGCTTACCCTTACCCTTACCCTTACCCTTACCCTTACCCTTGCTTTTACCCTTAAGCTTACCCTTACCCTTACCCTTACCCTTACCCTCACCCTTACCCTTACCCTTACCCTTACCCTTGCTTATACCCTTAAGCTTACCCTTACCCTTACCCTTACCCTTACCCTTACCCTTACCCTTACCCTTACCCTTACCCTTACCCTTACCCTTACCCTTGCCCTTACCCTTACCCTTACCCTTACCCTTACCCTTACCCTTACGCTTACCCTTACCCTTACCCTTGCTTTTACCCTTAGGCTTACCCTTACCTTTACCCTTACCCTTACCCTTACCCTTACCCTTACCCTTGCTTTTACCCTTAAGCTTACCCTTACCCTTACCCTTACCATTACCCTTACCCTAACCCTTACCCTTGCTTTTACCCTTAAGCTTACCCTTACCCTTACCCTTACCCTTACCCTTACCCTTACCCTTACCCTTACCCTTGCTTTTACCCTTAAGCTTTCCCTTACCCTTACCCTTACCCTTACCCTTACCCTTACCCTTACCCTTATCCTTACCCTTGCTTTTACCCTTAAGCTTACCCTTACCCTTACCCTTACCCTTACCCTTACCCTTACCCTTGCTTTTACTCTTAGGCTTACCCTTACCTTTACCCTTACCCTTACCCTTACCCTTACCCTCACCCTTACCCTTACCCTTGCTTTTACCCTTAAGCTTACCCTTACCCTTACCCTTACCCTTACCCTTACCCTTGCTTTTACCCTTAAGCTTACCCTTACCCTTACCCTTAACCTTACCCTTACCCTTGCTTTTACCCTTAGGCTTACCCTTACCCTTACCCTTACCCTTACCCTTGCTTTTACCCTTAAGCTTACCCTTACCCTTACCCTTACTCTTACCCTTACCCTTACCCTTACCCTTACCCTTACCCTTACCCTTACCCTTACCCTTACCCTTACCCTTACCCTTACCCTTACCCTTACCCTTACCCTTGCTTTTACCCTTAGGCTTACCCTTACCTTTACCCTTACCCTACCCCTTACCCTTACCCTTACCCTTACCCTTACCCTTGCTTTTACCCTTAAGCTTACCCTTACCCTTACCCTTACCCTTACCCTTACCCTTACCCTTACCCTTACCCTTACCCTTACCCTTACCCTTGCTTTTACCCTTAAGCTTACCCTTACCCTTACCCTTAACCTCACCCTTACCCTTACCCTGACCCTTACCCTTACCCTTACCCTTACCCTTGCTTTTACCCTTAAGCTTACCCTTACCCTTACCCTCACCCTTACCCTTACCCTTACCCTTACCCTTACCCTTACCCTTACCCTTGCTTTTACCCTTAGGCTTACCCTTACCTTTACCCTTACCCTTACCCTTACCCTTACCCTTACCCTTGCTTTTACCCTTAAGCTTACCCTTACCCTTACCCTTACCCTTAAGCTTACCCTTACCCTTACCCTTACCCTTACCCTTACCCTTACCCTTACCCTTACCCTTACCCTTACCCTTACCCTTACCCTTACCCTTGCTTTTACCCTTAAGCTTACCCTTACCCTTACCCTTACCCTTACCCTTACCCTTACCCTTGCTTTTACCCTTAAGCTTACCCTTACCCTTACCCTTAAGCTTACCCTTACCCTTACCCTTACCCTTACCCTTACCCTTACCCTTACCCTTACCCTTACCCTTACCCTTACCCTTACCCTTACCCTTACCCTTGCTTTTACCCTTAAGCTTACCCTTACCCTTACCCTTACCCTTACCCTTAAGCTTACCCTTACCCTTACCCTTACCCTTACCCTTACCCTTAACCTTACCCTTGCTTTTACCCTTAAGCTTACCCTTACCCTTACCCTTACCCTTACCCTTAAGCTTACCCTTACCCTTACCCTTACCCTTACCCTTACCCTTGCTTTTACCCTTAAGCTTACCCTTACCCTTACCCTTACCCTTACCCTTAAGCTTACCCTTACCCTTACCCTTACCCTTACCCTTACCTTTACCCTTACCCTTACCCTTGCTTTTACCCTTAAGCTTACCCTTACCCTTACCCTTACCCTTACCCTTGCTTTTACCCTTAAGCTTACCCTTACCCTTACCCTTACCCTTAAGCTTACCCTTACCCTTACCCTTACCCTTACCCTTACCCTTACCCTTATCCTTACCCTTACCCTTACCCTTACCCTTACCCTTACCCTTGCTTTTACCCTTAAGCTTACCCTTACCCTTACCCTTACCCTTACCCTTACCCTTACCCTTACCCTTACCCTTACCCTTACCCTTACCCTTACCCTTACCCTTACCCTTACCCTTGCTTTTACCCTTAGGCTTACCCTTACCTTTACCCTTACCCTTACCTTTACCCTTACCCTTACCCTTACCCTTACCCTAGCTTTTACCCTTGAGCTTACCCTTACCCTTACCCTTACCCTTACCCTTACCCTTACCCTTGCTTTTACCCTTAAGCTTACCCTAACCCTTACCCTTACCCTTACCCTTACCCTTGCTTTTACCCTTAGGCTTACCCTTACCCTTACCCTTACCCTTACCCTTGCTTTTACCCTTAAGCTTACCCTTACCCTTACCCTTACCCTTACCCTTACCCTTACCCTTACCCTTACCCTTACCCTTACCCTTACCCTTACCCTTACCCTTACCCTTACCCTTACCCTTACCCTTACCCTTACCCTTACCCTTACCCTTACCCTTACCCTTACCCTTACCCTTGCTTTTACCCTTAGGCTTACCCTTACCTTTACCCTTACCCTTACCCTTCCCCTTACCCTTACCCTTGCTTTTACCCTCAAGCTTACCCTTACCCTTACCCTTACCCTTACCCTTACCCTTACCCTTACCCTTACCCTTACCCTTACCCTTACCCTTGCTTTTACCCTTAAGCTTACCCTTACCCTTACCCTTACCCTTACCCTTGCTTTTACTCTTAGGCTTACCCTTACCTTTACCCTTACCCTTACCCTTAACCTTACCCTCACCCTTACCCTTACCCTTGCTTTTACCCTTAAGCTTACCCTTACCCTTACCCTTACCCTTACCCTTACCCTTGCTTTTACCCTTAAGCTTACCCTTACCCTTACCCTTAACCTTACCCTTACCCTTGCTTTTACCCTTAGGCTTACCCTTACCCTTACCCTTACCCTTACCCTTGCTTTTACCCTTAAGCTTACCCTTACCCTTACCCTTACTCTTACCCTTACCCTTACCCTTACCCTTACCCTTACCCTTACCCTTACCCTTACCCTTACCCTTACCCTTGCTTTTACCCTTAGGCTTACCCTTACCTTTACCCTTACCCTAACCCTTACCCTTACCCTTACCCTTACCCTTACCCTTGCTTTTACCCTTAAGCTTACCCTTACCCTTACCCTTACCCTTACCCTTACCCTTACCCTTACCCTTGCTTTTACCCTTAAGCTTACCCTTACCCTTACCCTTAACCTTACCCTTACCCTTACCCTTACCCTTACCCTTACCCTTACCCTTACCCTTACCCTTACCCTTACCCTTGCTTTTACCCTTAAGCTTACCCTTACCCTTACCCTTACCCTTACCCTTACCCTTACCCTTACCCTTACCCTTACCCTTACCCTTACCCTTACCCTTACCCTTGCTTTTACCCTTAGGCTTACCCTTACCTTTACCCTTACCCTTACCCTTACCCTTACCCTTACCCTTGCTTTTACCCTTAAGCTTACCCTTACCCTTACCCTTACCCTTAAGCTTACCCTTAACCTTACCCTTACCCTTACCCTTACCCTTACCCTTACCCTTACCCTTACCCTTGCTTTTACCCTTAAGCTTACCCTTACCCTTACCCTTACCCTTACCCTTACCCTTGCTTTTACCCTTAAACTTACCCTTACCCTTACCCTTACCCTTAAGCTTACCCTTACCCTTACCCTTACCCTTACCCTTACCCTTACCCTTACCCTTACCCTTACCCTTACCCTTACCCTTTCCCTTACCCTTACCCTTACCCTTACCCTTACCCTTGCTTTTACCCTTAAGCTTACCCTTACCCTTACCCTTACCCTTACCCTTAAGCTTACCCTTACCCTTACCCTTACCCTTACCCTTACCCTTAACCTTACCCTTGCTTTTACCCTTAAGCTTACCCTTACCCTTACCCTTACCCTTACCCTTAAGCTTACCCTTACCCTTACCCTTACCCTTACCCTTGCTTTTACCCTTAAGCTTACCCTTACCCTTACCCTTACCCTTACCCTTAAGCTTACCCTTACCCTTACCCTTACCCTTACCCTTACCCTTACCCTTACCCTTACCCTTACCCTTACCCTTACCCTTACCCTTACCCTTGCTTTTACCCTTAAGCTTACCCTTACCCTTACCCTTACCCTTACCCTTACCCTTACCCTTACCCTTACCCTTACCCTTACCCTTACCCTTACCCTTACCCTTACCCTTACCCTTACCCTTACCCTTGCTTTTACTCTTAAGCTTACCCTTACCCTTACCCTTACCCTTACCCTTACCCTTACCCTTACCCTTACCCTTACCCTTACCCTTACCCTTACCCTTGCTTTTACCCTTAAGCTTACCCTTACCCTTACCCTTACCCTTAAGCTTACCCTTACCCTTACCCTTACCCTTACCCTTACCCTTACCCTTACCCTTACCCTTACCCTTGCTTTTACCCTTAAGCTTACCCTTACCCTTACCCTTACCCTTACCCTTACCCTTGCTTTTACCCTTACCCTTATCCTTACCCTTAAGCTTACCCTTACCCTTACCCTTACCCTTACCCTTACCCTTACCCTTACCCTTACCCTTACCCTTACCCTTGCTTTTACCCTTAAGCTTACCCTTACCCTTACCCTTACCCTTACCCTTACCCTTACCCTTACCCTTACCCTTACCCTTGCTTTTACCCTTAGGCTTACCCTTACCTTTACCCTTATCCTTACCCTTACCCTTACCCTTACCCTTACCCTTACCCTTACCCTTGCTTTTACCCTTAAGCTTACCCTTACCCTTACCCTTACCCTTACCCTTACCCTTACCCTTACCCTTACCCTTACCCTTACCCTTACCCTTACCCTTACCCTCACCCTTGCTTTTACCTTTAAGCTTACCCTTACCCTTACCCTTACCCTTACCCTTACCCTTACCCTTACCCTCACCCTTGCTTTTACCTTTAAGCTTACCCTTACCCTTACCCTTACCCTTACCCTTACCCTTACCCTTACCCTTACCCTTACCCTTACCCTTACCCTTACCCTTACCCTTACCCTTACCCTTACCCTTACCCTTACCCTTACCCTTACCCTTACCCTTACCCTTACCCTTACCCTTACCCTTACCCTTACCCTTACCCTTACCCTTACCCTTACCCTTACCCTTACCCTTGCTTTTACCCTTAGGCTTACCCTTACCTTTACCCTTACCCTTACCCTTACCCTTACCCTTGCTTTTACCCTTAAGCTTACCCTTACCCTTACCCTTACCCTTACCCTTACCCTCACCCTTACCCTTGCTTTTACCCTTAAGCTTACCCTTACCCTTACCCTTACCCTTACCCTTGCTTTTACCCTTAGGCTTACCCTTACCCTTACCCTTACACTTACCCTTAAGCTTACCCTTACCCTTACCCTTACCCTTACCCTTACCCTTACCCTTACCCTTACCCTTACCCTTACCCTTACCCTTGCTTTTACCCTTAAGCTTACCCTTACCCTTACCCTTACCCTTACCCTTACCCTTACCCTAACCCTTACCCTTACCCTTGCTTTTACCCTTAGGCTTACCCTTACCATTACCCTTACCCTTACCCTTACCCTTAAGCTTACCCTTACCCTTACCCTTACCCTTACCCTTACCCTAACCCTCACCCTTACCCTTACCCTTACCCTTACCCTTGCTTTTACCCTTAAGCTTACCCTTACCCTTACCCTTACACTTACCCTTACCCTTACCCTTACCCTTACCCTTACCCTTACCCTTACCCTTAACCTAACCCTTACCCTTACCCTTGCTTTTACCCTTAGGCTTACCCTTACCTTTACCCTTACCCTTACCCTTACCCTTACCCTTACCCTTACCCTTACCCTTACCCTTACCCTTACCCTTACCCTTACCCTTGCTTTTACCCTTAAGCTTACCCTTACCCTTACCCTTACCCTTACCCTTACCCTTACCCTTACCCTTACCCTTGCTTTTACCCTTAAGCTTACCCTTACCCTTACCCTTACCCTTACCCTCACCCTTACCCTTACCCTTACCCTTGCTTTTACCCTTAAGCTTACCCTTACCCTTACCCTTACCCTTACCCTTACCCTTACCCTTACCCTTACCCTTACCCTTACCCTTACCCTTACCCGTACCCTTACCCTTACCCTTGCTTTTACCCTTAAGCTTACCCTTACCCTTACCCTTACCCTTACCCTTACCCTTACCCTTACCCTTACCCTTACCCTTACCCTTACCCTTACCCTTACCCTTACCCTTACCCTTACCCTTACCCTTACCCTTACCCTTACCCTTACCCTTACCCTTACCCTTACCCTTACCCTTACCCTTACCCTTACCCTTACCCTTACCCTTACCCTTGCTTTTACCCTTAGGCTTACCCTTACCTTTACCCTTACCCTTACCCTTACCCTTACCCTTACCCTTGCTTTAACCCTTAAGCTTTGTAACGAAGCAATTTTCGTTACGTTTCAATCCTGTGCAAATTCATTTCAGTTAATTTTCGTTTCACCTTAATATATGCTGTTCAATAAGAATCAAAGTTAAAATTCATCCTATGTGGAAAAAATTCCATACAACAATTGCAGTCCGCGATTGTCGCGATCCGCAGTTTTTTCCCAGTTGTTGTTTTGGTTTTTCAGATGTTGAACAGCACAAAAAAGGGTGAAACGATTATTCTTTGTTACCGTCTCTGGAAACTTCTAGAACTTTCTAGAACACCAGAGAATTTCAAACCAACCAATCAGGGGGCATCTTCGAGCCCCACTCAGGAGAAATGACCGAAAATTTCGACACATGCCTCCCTCCTCCAACCGAGGTAATATAAGTCCCGTATGCCGCTGAAAAGGAATTCCGTCTTATTCCGAGTTTCATTCAGTTTGTTAGCTTTTAAATTCCGTCTTATTCCGAGTTTCATTCAGTTTGTTAGCTTTTAAATTCCGTCTTACTCAGTTTTCTGATTCAGTTTTCATTAGTTTTCTTAGTCTGCTTCAACGTCTAATAGATTTTACAGTTTGCCTTTAAATTATTTTTCAACCGTAACTCCGTTTAAAATTCAATCCGCGATTAAAGTGCAATAGTTCCGAGAAAGAGAATAAAGTTTTACCGTAGTGCTCATAGTGGTGAAAACCAGGGTAAGAAAACCTATTTGATTGTGTCTAATTTACCGTTTGTTAAATTCTCTTGTGTGCCGATCAGTTGTATTTTTCCAAATTCCGAATATATCCGTTCATAATAAATAAATTGTTCCGACCGTATCTCTTTGCCCGTGGGGTGATAAAGATTGTATTACTCGGGGACCGCGGATCGAGATCAAGCCGGTCTAGCGCGTCTTAGTTCAGACGATTTTCTTCGGGAACAAATACCGCGAGCCGGGAGACCGTACAGGGGGCGTCCGAAATTGTTGAAGTGATCGAATTAATTCTGTGGGATACTTTCTTGGAGTGCTGATCTCAAACTGCTCACCGTTGGGGCTCCTCGCTTTGGGCATTTGAGGTTAGACGTGAGTGAGTGTCTTAGTGCCCTTTAGTACGTCGGGTCAGGTGCACAACTTGACTTTGAGGTCTAAGGGTGGACATCCGTGGTCACTTCTACCGGGCATCTCGAACCGCCCTTCCGACTTCGTGTTCCTTTTTTTTTATTGATCACACGGATTCCTAAGGGTGCTTACTTAGTGTGCTGTTCTCAAACTGCCCACCGTTGGGGCTCCTCGCTTTGGGAGTTTGAGTCAGACGTAAGTTGGTGCCTTAGTGCCTTTCAGTCCATTGGGTCAGGTTTATCGCTTGACTCGGGGTCTAAAGGTGGGTCCCCACGATCATTCTTATCGAACATCCGGAACCGTTTGTTTATCGTCGTGTTCATTTATTTTATTGATCCTACGGATCCCTAAGGGTACTTACTTGGTGTGCTGTTCTCAAACTACCCACCGTTGGGGCTCCTCGCTTTGGGAGTTTGAGTCAGACGTAAGTTGGTGCCTGAGTGCCTTTTAGTTCATTGAGTCAGGTTTATCGCTTGACTCGAGGTCTAAAGGTGGGTCCCCACGATCATTCTTGTTGAATACCCGGAACTGTCCGTCTGTCGTCGTGTTTATTTATTTTCTTGATCATACCGATTCCTAGGGGTGCTTACTTGGTGTGCTGTTCTCAAACTACCCACCGTTGGGGCTCCTCGCTTTGGGAGTTTGAGTCAGACGTAAGTTGGTGCCTTAGTGCCTTTCAGTCCATTGGGTCAGGTTTATCGCTTGACTTGGGGTCTAAAGGTGGGTCTCCACGATCATTCTTATCGAACATCCGGAACCGTCTGTTTATCGTCGTGTTCATTTATTTTATTGATCCTACGGATCCCTAAGGGTACTTAATTGGTGTGCTGTTCTCAAACTACCCACCGTTGGGGCTCCTCGCTTTGGGAGTTTGAGTCAGACGTAAGTTAGTGCCTGAGTGCCTTTCAGTTCATTGAGTCAGGTTTATCGCTTGACTTGAGGTCTAAAGGTGGGTCCCCACGATCATTCTTATTGAATACCCGGAACCGTCCGTTTGTCGACGTGTTTATTTATTTTATTGATCATACCGATTCCTAAGGGTGCTTACTTGGTGTGCTGTCCTCAAACTACCCACCGTTGGGGCTCCTCGCTTTGGGAGTTTGAGTCAGACGTAAGTTGGTGCCTGAGTGCCTTTCAGTTCATTGAGTCAGGTTTATAGTTTGACTTGAGGTCTAAAGGTGGGTCTCCACGATCATTCTTATCGGATACATCGGACCGTCTGTCCGTTTTCGAGTTTGTCATTTGACTGATCAATATCATTTCCGCGAGACGCTTACTTGGAGTGCTGTTCTCAAACTACCCACCGTTGGGGCTCCTCGCTTTGGGGGTTTGAGTCAGACGTGAGTTCGTGTCTCGGTACCCTTTAGTCCATTGTGTCAGGTATCGCTTGACTCGGTGGCTGAGAGTGGATTTCCGAGATCAGTCAAGTTCAAATACCGCTTCGTGGATTAAATATTTCTGATCCGGTCACAAGTTAGTTCCGTTATAAGACACAACACTTTTCACTGCTTTACCGTCTTACCATATTACTTTGTGTGTTCTCATTTATTTACCGTAATAACCTGTCACCGTTTGTATTTTATTTTCACCTTTCCGTATTTTACCACCGCTAACTATTGCTATACTCACCCTATTCTTTGCCGTTCCGTACGTAACTTTTCCGTTTGTTTATTTTGCTTGCTAGTATTCATTTCTGACATTGTTGAGTTCATTCAGATAACATCTTGTATTTTACATTTCTTTTTGTTCACTTCAATCATCCAGTTCACTGCATATTATTACCGTTGTTTATATTCACCTGCTTTGATTGTTGAGTTATTTGATTACAAACCGTAGACACGGTGTTGTACATTGCGTATATATTTGTCTTACCATTTTGACGATTCAAGTGATCATATTTATCATATCATATTTATTTTGAACTCTCCTGACACTGTACCGTTGTGTTGATACTGCTCTTATAACTGTTGATTTTCCTTTAAACCTGTACATATTGTAATAAAGTTGTATATAGACATTGTGTGTTTCACTACTATACCTGTACAGTGTCAGTATCTGTTGTGAGAAAAACTTTTACATACTAATCGCTACCAGCTCAGATTAGACAGAACTCTTCTCCAGCTGTTTAAAAGCTACTCAGGTAATACCGTAGGTGTACGATCCAACCAAGGCGTTACAACCTTGTAAAACCCATTGTAACTGGCGCCCGAGCAAAGTTTTAAGA
This sequence comes from Myrrha octodecimguttata, assembly GCA_958510865.1. Taxonomy (NCBI): domain Eukaryota; kingdom Metazoa; phylum Arthropoda; class Insecta; order Coleoptera; family Coccinellidae; genus Myrrha; species Myrrha octodecimguttata. Next base: position 9,415 of record CAUEHS010000811.1, on the reverse strand, counting down.
GTTGAAATAATCAGGTAACACCGCCACCGAGAAAAGGTCGTCACAGCTTACCCTTACCCTCACCCTTACCCTTACCCTTACCCTTGCTTTTACTCTTAAGCTTACCCTTACCCTTACCCTTACCCTTACCCTTGTTTTACCCTTAGGCTTACCCTTACCCTTACCCTTACCCTTACCCTTGCTTTTACCCTTAAGCTTACCCTTACCCTTACCCTTACCCTTACCCTTACCCTTACCCTTACCCTTACCCTTACCTTTACCCTTACCCTTGCTTTTACCCTTAGGCTTACCCTAACCTTTACCCTTACCCTTACCCTTACCATTACCCTTACCCTTACCCTTACCCTTACCCTTACCCTTACCCTTACCCTTGCTTTTACCCTTAAGCTTACCCTTACCCTTACCCTTACCCTTACCCTTACCCTTACCCTTACCCTTGCTTTTACCCTTAAGCTTACCCTTACCCTTACCCTTACCCTCACCCTTACCCTTACCCTTACCCTTGCTTATACCCTTAAGCTTACCCTTACCCTTACCCTTACCCTTACCCTTACCCTTACCCTTACCCTTACACTTACCCTTACCCTTACACTTACCCTTGCTTTTACCCTTAGGCTTACCCTTACCTTTACCCTTACCCTTACCCTTACCCTTACCCTTGCTTTTACCCTCAAGCTCACCCTTACCCTTACCCTTACCCTTACCCTAACCCTTACCCTTGCTTTTACCCTTAAGCTTACCCTTACCCTTACCCTTACCCTTACCCTTACCCTTACCCTTACCCTTACCCTTACCCTTACCCTTGCTTTTACCCTTAAGCTTACCCTTACCCTTGCCCTTACCCTTACCCTTACCCTTACCCTTACCCTTACCCTTACCCTTACCCTTGCTTTTACCCTTAACCTTACCCTTACCCTTACCCTTACCCTTACCCTTACCCTTACCCTTACCCTTGCTTTTACCCTAAGGCTTACCCTTACCTTTACCCTTACCCTTACCCTTACCCTTGCTTTTACCCTTAAGCTTACACTTACCGTTACCCTTACCCTTACCCTTACCCTTGCTTTTACCCTTAAGCTTACCCTTACCCTTACCCTCACCCTTACCCTTACCCTTACCCTTACCCTTACCCTTACCCTTACCCTTGCTTTTACCCTTACCCTTACCCTTGCTTTTACCCTTAGGCTTACCCTTACCCTTACCCTTACCCTTACCCTTACCCTTACCCTTACCCTTACCCTTGCTTTTACCCTTAAGCTTACCCTTACCCTTACCCTTACCCTTACCCTTACCCTTACCCTTACCCTTGCTTTTACCCTTAAGCTTACCCTTACCCTTACCCTTACCCTTACCCTTACCCTTACCCTTACCCTTACCCTTACCCTCACCCTTGCCCTTACCCTTACCCTTGCTTTTACCCTTAAGCTTACCCTTACCCTTACCCTTACCCTTACCCTTACCCTTACCCTTACCCTTACCCTTACCCTTACCCTTACCCTTACCCTTACCCTTACCCTTGCTTTTACCCTTAAGCTTACCCTTACCCTTACCCTTACCCTTACCCTTACCCTTACCCTTACCCTTACCCTTACCCTTACCCTTACCCTTACCCTTACCCTTACCCTTACCCTTACCCATACCCTTGCTTTTACCCTTAGGCTTACCCTTACCTTTACCCTTACCCTTACCCTTACCCTTACCCTTACCCTTACCCTTACCCTTACCCTTACCCTTACCCTTGCTTTTACCCTTAAGCTTACCCTTACCCTTACCCTTACCCTTACCCTTACCCTTACCCTTGCTTTTACCCTTAAGCTTACCCTTACCCTTACCCTTACCCTTACCCTTACCCTTGCTTTTACCCTTAGGCTTACCCTTACCCTTACCCTTACCCTTACCCTTACCCTTACCCTTACCCTTACCCTTACCCTTACCCTTACCCTTACCCTTACCCTTACCCTTACCCTTACCCTCACCCTTGCTTTTACCCTTAAGCTTACCCTTACCCTTACCCTTACCCTTACCCTTACCCTTACCCTTACCCTTACCCTTACCCTTACCCTTACCCTTACCCTTACCCTTACCCTTACCCTTACCCTTGCTTTTACCCTTAGGCTAACCCTTACCTTTACCCTTACCCTTACCCTTACCCTTACCCTTACCCTTACCCTTACCCTTACCCTTGCTTTTACCCTTAAGCTTACCCTTACCCTTACCCTTACCCTTACCCTTGCTTTTACCCTTAAGCTTACCCTTACCCTTACCCTTACCCTTACCCTTACCCTTACCCTTACCCTTACCCTTACCCTTGCTTTTACCCTTAAGCTTACCCTTACCCTTACCCTTACCCTTACCCTTACCCTTACCCTTACCCTTACCCTTACCCTTACCCTTACCCTTGCTTTTACCCTTAAGCTTACCCTTACCCTTACCCTTACCCTTACCCTTACCCTTACCCTTACCCTTACCCTTACCCTTACCCTTACCCTTACCCTTACCCTTACCCTTACCCTTACCCTTACCCTTACCCTTACCCTTACCCTTTCCCTTACCCTTGCTTTTACCCTTAGGCTTACCCTTAACTTTCCCCTTACCCTCACCCTTACCCTTACTCTTACCCTTACCCTTGCTTTTACCCTTAAGCTTACCCTTACCCTTACCCTTACCCTTACCCTTACCCTTACCCTTGCTTTTACCCTTAAGCTTACCCTTACCCTTACCCTTACCCTTACCCTTACCCTTGCTTTTACCCTTAGGCTTACCCTTACACTTACCCTTACCCTTACCCTTACCCTTGCTTTTACCCTTAGGCTTACCCTTACCTTTACCCTTACCCTTACCCTTACCCTTACCCTTACCCTTACCCTTACCCTTACCCTTACCCTTGCTTTTACCCTTAGGCTTACCCTTACCTTTACCCTTACCCTTACCCTTACCCTAACCCTTACCCTTACCCTTACCCTTACCCTTACCCTTGCTTTTACCCTTAAGGTTACCCTTACCCTTACCCTTACCCTTACCCTTACCCTTACCCTTGCTTTTACCCTTAAGCTTACCCTTACCCTTACCCTTACCCTTACCCTTACCCTTGCTTTTACCCTTAGGCTTACCCTTACACTTACCCTTACCCTTACCCTTACCCTTGCTTTTACCCTTAGGCTTACCCTTACCTTTACCCTTACCCTTGCCCTTACCCTTACCCTTACCCTTACCCTTACCCTTACCCTTACCCTTACCCTTGCTTTTACCCTTAACCTTACCCTTACCCTTACCCTTACCCTTACCCTTACCCTTACCCTTACCCTTGCTTTTACCCTAAGGCTTACCCTTACCTTTACCCTTACCCTTACCCTTACCCTTGCTTTTACCCTTAAGCTTACACTTACCGTTACCCTTACCCTTACCCTTACCCTTGCTTTTACCCTTAAGCTTACCCTTATCCTTACCCTCACCCTTACCCTTACCCTTACCCTTACCCTTACCCTTACCCTTACCCTTACCCTTGCTTTTACCCTTACCCTTACCCTTGCTTTTACCCTTAGGCTTACCCTTACCCTTACCCTTACCCTTACCCTTACCCTTACCCTTACCCTTACCCTTGCTTTTACCCTTAAGCTTACCCTTACCCTTACCCTTACCCTTACCCTTACCCTTACCCTTACCCTTGCTTTTACCCTTAAGCTTACCCTTACCCTTACCCTTACCCTTACCCTTACCCTTACCCTCACCCTTGCCCTTACCCTTACCCTTGCTTTTACCCTTAAGCTTACCCTTACCCTTACCCTTACCCTTACCCTTACCCTTACCCTTACCCTTACCCTTACCCTTACCCTTACCCTTACCCTTACCCTTGCTTTTACCCTTAAGCTTACCCTTACCCTTACCCTTACCCTTACCCTTACCCTTACCCTTACCCTTACCCTTACCCTTACCCTTACCCTTACCCTTACCCTTACCCTTACCCTTACCCATACCCTTGCTTTTACCCTTAGGCTTACCCTTACCTTTACCCTTACCCTTACCCTTACCCTTACCCTTACCCTTACCCTTACCCTTACCCTTACCCTTACCCTTGCTTTTACCCTTAAGCTTACCCTTACCCTTACCCTTACCCTTACCCTTACCCTTACCCTTGCTTTTACCCTTAAGCTTACCCTTACCCTTACCCTTACCCTTACCCTTACCCTTGCTTTTACCCTTAGGCTTACCCTTACCCTTACCCTTACCCTTACCCTTACCCTTACCCTTACCCTTACCCTTACCCTTACCCTTACCCTTACCCTTACCCTTACCCTTACCCTTACCCTCACCCTTGCTTTTACCCTTAAGCTTACCCTTACCCTTACCCTTACCCTTACCCTTACCCTTACCTTTACCCTTACCCTTACCCTTACCCTTACCCTTACCCTCACCCTTACCCTTACCCTTGCTTTTACCCTTAGGCTAACCCTTACCTTTACCCTTACCCTTACCCTTACCCTTACCCTTACCCTTACCCTTACCCTTACCCTTGCTTTTACCCTTAAGCTTACCCTTACCCTTACCCTTACCCTTACCCTTGCTTTTACCCTTAAGCTTATCCTTACCCTTACCCTTACCCTTACCCTTACCCTTACCCTTACCCTTACCCTTACCCTTGCTTTTACCCTTAAGCTTACCCTTACCCTTACCCTTACCCTTACCCTTACCCTTACCCTTACCCTTACCCTTACCCTTACCCTTACCCTTGCTTTTACCCTTAAGCTTACCCTTACCCTTACCCTTACCCTTACCCTTACCCTTACCCTTACCCTTACCCTTACCCTTACCCTTACCCTTACCCTTACCCTTACCCTTACCCTTACCCTTACCCTTACCCTTACCCTTTCCCTTACCCTTGCTTTTACCCTTAGGCTTACCCTTACCTTTCCCCTTACCCTCACCCTTACCCTTACTCTTACCCTTACCCTTGCTTTTACCCTTAAGCTTACCCTTACCCTTACCCTTACCCTTACCCTTACCCTTACCCTTGCTTTTACCCTTAAGCTTACCCTTACCCTTACCCTTACCCTTACCCTTACCCTTGCTTTTACCCTTAGGCTTACCTTTACACTTACCCTTACCCTTACCCTTACCCTTGCTTTTACCCTTAGGCTTACCCTTACCTTTACCCTTACCCTTACCCTTACCCTTACCCTTACCCTTACCCTTACCCTTACCCTTACCCTTACCCTTGCTTTTACCCTTAGGCTTACCCTTTCCTTTACCCTTACCCTTACCCTTACCCTTACCCTTACCCTTACCCTTACCCTTACCCTTGCTTTTACCCTTAAGCTTACCCTTACCCTTACCCTTACCCTTACCCTTACCCTTGCTTTTACCCTTAGGCTTACCCTTACCCTTACCCTTACCCTTACCCTTGCTTTTACCCTTAAGCTTACCCTTACACTTACCCTTACCCTTACCCTTACCCTTACCCTTACCCTTACCCTTACCCTTACCCTTACCCTTACCCTTACCCTTACCCTTACCCTTACCCTTACCCTTGCTTTTACCCTTAGGCTTACCCTTACCTTTACCCTTACCCTTACCCTTACCCTTACCCTTACCCTTACCCTTACCCTTACCCTTACCCTTACTTTTACCCTTAGGCTTACCCTTACCTTTACCCTTACCCTTACCCTTACCCTTACCCTTACCCTTACCCTTACCCTTACCCTTACCCTTACCCTTACCCTTACCCTTACCCTTACCCTTACCCTTAACCTTACCCTTACCCTTACCCTTACCCTTACCCTTGCTTTTAACCTTAGGCTTACCCTAACCTTTACCCTTACCCTTACCCTTACCCTTACCCTTACCCTTACCCTTACCCTTACCCTTACCCTTACCCTTACCCTTACCCTTACCCTTACCCTTGCTTTTACCCTTAAGCTTACCCTTACCCTTACCCTTACCCTTACCCTTACCCTAACCCTTACCCTTGCTTTTACCCTTTAGCTTACCCTTACCCTTACCCTTACCCTTACCCTTACCCTTACCCTTACCCTTACCCTTACCCTTACCCTTACCCTTACCCTTACCCTTACCCTTGCTTTTACCCTTAAGCTTACCCTTACCCTTACCCTTACCCTTACCCTTACCCTTACCCTTACCCTTACCCTTACCCTTACCCTTACCCTTACCCTTACCCTTACCCTTGCTTTTACCCTTAAGCTTACCCTTACCCTTACCCTTACCCTTACCCTTACCCTTGCTTTTACCCCTAAGCTTACCCTTACCTTTACCCTTACCCTTACCCTTACCCTTACCCTTACCCTTACCCTTACCCTTGCTTTTACCCTTAAGCTTACCCTTACCCTTACCCTTACCCTTACCCTTACCCTTACCCTTACCCTTACCCTTACCCTTGCTTTTACCCTTAAGCTTACCCTTACCCTTACCCTTACCCTTACCCTTACCCTTGCTTTTACCCTTAGGCTTACCCTTACCCTTACCCTTACCCTTGCTTTTACCCTTAAGCTTACCCTTACCCTTACCCTTACTCTTACCCTTACCCTTACCCTTACCCTTACCCTTACCCTTACCCTTACCCTTACCCTTACCCTTACCCTTACCCTTACCCTTGCTTTTACCCTTAGGCTTACCCTTACCTTTACCCTTACCCTAACCCTTACCCTTACCCTTGCCCTTACCCTTACCCTTGCTTTTACCCTTAAGCTTACCCTTACCCTTACCCTTACCCTTACCCTTGCTTTTACACTTAAGCTTACCCTTACCCTTACCCTTACCCTTACCCTTACCCTTACCCTTACCCTTACCCTTACCCTTACCCTTACCCTTACCCTTACCCTTACCCTTGCTTTTACCCTTAAGCTTACCCTTACCTTTACCCTTACCCTTACCCTTACCCTAACCCTTACCCTTGCTTTTACCCTTAAGCTTACCCTTACCCTTACCCTTACCCTTACCCTTACCCTTACCCTTACCTTTACCCTTACCCTTACCCTTACCCTTACCCTTACCCTTACCCTAACCCTTACCCTTACCCTTACCCTTACCCTTACCCTTATCCTTACCCTTACCCTTGCTTTTACCCTTAAGCTTACCCTTACCCTCACCCTTACCCTTACCCTTACCCTTACCCTTACCCTTACCCTTACCCTTGCTTTTACCCTTAAGCTTACCCTTACCCTTACCCTTACCCTTACCCTTACCCTTACCCTTACCCTTGCTTTAACCCTTAGGCTTACCCTTACCTTTACCCTTACCCTTACCCTTACCCTTACCCTTACCCTTACCCTTACCCTTGCTTTTACCCTTAAGCTTACCCTTACCCTTACCCTTACCCTTACCCTTACCCTTACCCTTACCCTTACCCTTGCTTTTACCCTTAAGCTTACCCTTACCCTTACCCTTACCCTTACCCTTACCCTTACCCTTGCTTTTACCCTTAGGCTTACCCTTACCATTACCCTTACCCTTACCCTTGCTTTTACCCTTAAGCTTACCCTTACCCTTACCCTTACTCTTACCCTTACCCTTACCCTTACCCTCACCCTTACCCTTACCCTTACCCTTACCCTTACCCTTACCCTCACCCTTGCTTTTACCCTTAGGCTTACCCTTACCTTTACCCTTACCCTAACCCTTACCCTTACCCTTACCCTTACCCTTACCCTTGCTTTTACCCTTAAGCTTACCCTTACCCTTACCCTTACCCTTACCCTTACCCTTACCCTTACCCTTACCCTTGCTTTTACCCTTAAGCTTACCCTTACCCTTACCCTTACCCTTACCCTTACCCTTACCCTTACCCTTACCCTTACCCTTACCCTTACCCTCACCCTTGCTTTTAACCTTAAGCTTACCCTTACCCTTACCCTTACCCTTACCCTTACCCTTACCCTTACCCTTACCCTTACCCTTACCCTTACCCTTACCCTTATCCTTGCTTTTACCCTTAGGCTTACCCTTACCTTTACCCTTACCCTTACCCTTACCCTTACCCTTACCCTTGCTTTTACCCTTAAGCTTACCCTCACCCTTACCCTTACCCTTACCCTTAAGCTTACCCTTACCCTTACCCTTACCCTTACCCTTACCCTTACCCTTACCCTTACACTTACCCTTACCCTTACCCTTACCCTTACCCTTGCTTTTACCCTTAAGCTTACCCTTACCCTTACCCTTACCCTTGCTTTTACCCTTAAGCTTACCCTTACCCTTACCCTTACCCTTACCCTTAAGCTTTCCCTTACCCTTACCCTTACCCTTACCCTTACCCTTACCCTTACCCTTACCCTTACCCTTACCCTTACCCTTACCCTTACCCTTACCCTTGCTTTTACCCTTAAGCTTACCCTTACCCTTACCCTTACCCTTACCCTTAAGCTTACCCTTACCCTTACCCTTACCCTTACCCTCACCCTTACCCTTACCCTTGCTTTTACCCTTAAGCTTACCCTTACCCTTACCCTTACCCTTACCCTTAAGCTTACCCTTACCCTTACCCTTACCCTTACCCTTACCCTTACCCTTACCCTTGCTTTTACCCTTAAGCTTACCCTTACCCTTACCCTTACCCTTACCCTTAAGCTTACCCTTACCCTTACCCTTACCCTTACCCTTACCCTTACCCTTACCCTTGCTTTTACCCTTTAGCTTACCCTTACCCTTACCCTTACCCTTACCCTTACCCTTACCCTTACCCTTGCTTTTACCCTTAAGCTTACCCTTACCCTTACCCTTACCCTTACCCTTAAGCTTACCCTTACCCTTACCCTTACCCTTACCCTTACCCTTACTCTTGCTTTTACCCTTAAGCTTACCCTTACCCTTACCCTTACCCTTACCCTTACCCTTGCTTTTACCCTTAGGCTTACCCTTACCCTTTCCCTTACCCTTACCCTTGCTTTTACCCTTAAGCTTACCCTTACCCTTACCCTTACCCTTACCCTTACCCTTACCCTTACCCTTACCCTTACCCTTACCCTTACCCTTACCCTTACCCTTACCCTTACCCTTACCCTTACCCTAACCCTTACCCTTACCCTTACCCTTACCCTTACCCTTGCTTTTACCCTTAGGCTTACCCTTACCTTTACCCTTACCCTTACCCTTACCCTTACCCTTACCCTTGCTTTTACCCTTAAGCTTACCCTTACCCTTACCCTTACCCTTACCCTTACCCTTACCCTTGCTTTTACCCTTAAGCTTACCCTTACCCTTACCCTTACCCTTACCCTTACCCTTACCCTTACCCTTACCCTTACCCTTACCCTTACCCTTACCCTTACCCTTACCCTCACCCTTGCTTTTACCCTTAAGCATACCCTTACCCTTACCCTTACCCTTGCTTTTACCCTTAAGCTTACACTTACCCTTACCCTTACCCTTACCCTTACCCTTGCTTTTACCCTTAGGCTTACCCTTA
>CAUEHS010000810.1:0-31250 GCA_958510865.1 Myrrha octodecimguttata | reverse complement strand
CCGAAAAAGAAATATGCCTGTTTGATCATTAACATCACGCGATAAAATTATTGACAAAATCCATGCAGAAAATCGAATTTGACGGGTGACGTGTAAGGATACCCCGGTTTTCGCGAACTCTACGTTTTTTACTCCGTCGAACGCGTAGCCGATGAAAAACGCACGGAATCCATATATTTGCTCCGTGCTAATATCCGAATTCCGAAAAATGGACCGTTCGAATGTCGGCAACCGGCGCATGATCACCTAGCCCGATTTCAGGCTATCTCATTTCGCTGACTCGTCCTGGGAACCTGAGGGTAATATTTATATCGATATGAATGTTATTTCATAACACCACGAGAAATGGAGAAGATCGATTCACGGACCATGCAAAAATTATGATTCGATGGGCCACATGTGATGAAAGTTGTCGAGAATTCCGAAAACGGTCCATTATTTCCTGGAAAAAGGAACCGATAGGGAAAAGGCGAGATCGATTTGTAGTAGATGCCCTGATTAGAACTCGAAGGTGTTTCTTAAGTCACCAATTCAAATGAAGATTCTGAAAATTGTATCGTTTTTTTTCTCTTTCGCGGAATCGAACCGTATCGAGCTATCCGATATCCAATATAATAGGCACCGTTTCAAGTGAGAAATGGAAGGTCTTGCAATCATCATTCTGAGTCAGATAATGACGGTTCGTGTTGATATATACCGTCCGTTGAACGAGGGCGTTTCGGCCGTCGAAACGCGCATGCGCAGAAAATATGTCCGATTCCGCCGAACCGACACTGCCGGACATCCGAGAACAACCGGTAGGAGCTCAGTTGTAATTCGCTGCTTGAGCTTGCCACAATGTCTTCTCCATCCGCTGTCTCGACCTGTGAAGAGAGGAAAGAAATTCGTACCGATACACCGGTGCGGGTGATAGTTGAAAGATTACCACCACCAGTATATCCTCGCGCCCTGGAAACTCTGAAGAGAGAACTGAATTACTTGACGAATGGAGATCGACCAAGGAGAATAACGAGAGAATCTCTCGCCGAGGAGGCTATGGAATCCGACAGAGTGAACAATATTCATTCGTTCATGTTCGATCATAATATGTTTCGACCAAAACCTAAACCCCGACAGACATTTACATGACGCGGTGAGAATTATTGACAAAATCGAATTATTATCGATGCAGAAATTGAAATTCGACCTGCTGCATGTAATGACATACCTATTTTTTCGGGTTTCGGGAGAAGGGTCATTTATTTATTTCCTCAAACGCGCGACCGATGAGAAATGGACGGAATCGATCGATGAAGCATGCAAAAATTAAAATTTGGCAAGGGGGTATCGGACGAAAAAATTATGAAACGGCCAGCTATTTTCACGAACGCGTAACCGAAAAAGAAATATGCCTGTTTGATCATTAACATCACGCGATAAAATTATTGACAAAATCCATGCAGAAAATCGAATTTGACGGGTGACGTGTAAGGATACCCCGGTTTTCGCGAACTCTACGTTTTTTACTCCGTCGAACGCGTAGCCGATGAAAAACGCACGGAATCCATATATTTGCTCCGTGCTAATATCCGAATTCCGAAAAATGGACCGTTCGAATGTCGGCAACCGGCGCATGATCACCTAGCCCGATTTCAGGCTATCTCATTTCGCTGACTCGTCCTGGGAACCTGAGGGTAATATTTATATCGATATGAATGTTATTTCATAACACCACGAGAAATGGAGAAGATCGATTCACGGACCATGCAAAAATTATGATTCGATGGGCCACATGTGATGAAAGTTGTCGAGAATTCCGAAAACGGTCCATTATTTCCTGGAAAAAGGAACCGATAGGGAAAAGGCGAGATCGATTTGTAGTAGATGCCCTGATTAGAACTCGAAGGTGTTTCTTAAGTCACCAATTCAAATGAAGATTCTGAAAATTGTATCGTTTTTTTCTCTTTCGCGGAATCGAACCGTATCGAGCTATCCGATATCCAATATAATAGGCACCGTTTCAAGTGAGAAATGGAAGGTCTTGCAATCATCATCCTGAGTCAGATAATGACGGTTCGTGTTGATATATACCGTCCGTTGAACGAGGGCGTTTCGGCCGTCGAAACGCGCATGCGCAGAAAATATGTCCGATTCCGCCGAACCGACACTGCCGGACATCCGAGAACAACCGGTAGGAGCTCAGTTGTAATTCGCTGCTTGAGCTTGCCACAATGTCTTCTCCATCCGCTGTCTCGACCTGTGAAGAGAGGAAAGAAATTCGTACCGATACACCGGTGCGGGTGATAGTTGAAAGATTACCACCACCAGTATATCCTCGCGCCCTGGAAACTCTGAAGAGAGAACTGAATTACTTGACGAATGGAGATCGACCAAGGAGAATAACGAGAGAATCTCTCGCCGAGGAGGCTATGGAATCCGACAGAGTGAACAATATTCATTCGTTCATGTTCGATCATAATATGTTTCGACCAAAACCTAAACCCCGACAGACATTTACATGACGCGGTGAGAATTATTGACAAAATCGAATTATTATCGATGCAGAAATTGAAATTCGACCTGCTGCATGTAATGACATACCTATTTTTTCGGGTTTCGGGAGAAGGGTCATTTATTTATTTCCTCAAACGCGCGACCGATGAGAAATGGACGGAATCGATCGATGAAGCATGCAAAAATTAAAATTTGGCAAGGGGGTATCGGACGAAAAAATTATGAAACGGCCAGCTATTTTCACGAACGCGTAACCGAAAAAGAAATATGCCTGTTTGATCATTAACATCACGCGATAAAATTATTGACAAAATCCATGCAGAAAATCGAATTTGACGGGTGACGTGTAAGGATACCCCGGTTTTCGCGAACTCTACGTTTTTTACTCCGTCGAACGCGTAGCCGATGAAAAACGCACGGAATCCATATATTTGCTCCGTGCTAATATCCGAATTCCGAAAAATGGACCGTTCGAATGTCGGCAACCGGCGCATGATCACCTAGCCCGATTTCAGGCTATCTCATTTCGCTGACTCGTCCTGGGAACCTGAGGGTAATATTTATATCGATATGAATGTTATTTCATAACACCACGAGAAATGGAGAAGATCGATTCACGGACCATGCAAAAATTATGATTCGATGGGCCACATGTGATGAAAGTTGTCGAGAATTCCGAAAACGGTCCATTATTTCCTGGAAAAAGGAACCGATAGGGAAAAGGCGAGATCGATTTGTAGTAGATGCCCTGATTAGAACTCGAAGGTGTTTCTTAAGTCACCAATTCAAATGAAGATTCTGAAAATTGTATCGTTTTTTTCTCTTTCGCGGAATCGAACCGTATCGAGCTATCCGATATCCAATATAATAGGCACCGTTTCAAGTGAGAAATGGAAGGTCTTGCAATCATCATCCTGAGTCAGATAATGACGGTTCGTGTTGATATATACCGTCCGTTGAACGAGGGCGTTTCGGCCGTCGAAACGCGCATGCGCAGAAAATATGTCCGATTCCGCCGAACCGACACTGCCGGACATCCGAGAACAACCGGTAGGAGCTCAGTTGTAATTCGCTGCTTGAGCTTGCCACAATGTCTTCTCCATCCGCTGTCTCGACCTGTGAAGAGAGGAAAGAAATTCGTACCGATACACCGGTGCGGGTGATAGTTGAAAGATTACCACCACCAGTATATCCTCGCGCCCTGGAAACTCTGAAGAGAGAACTGAATTACTTGACGAATGGAGATCGACCAAGGAGAATAACGAGAGAATCTCTCGCCGAGGAGGCTATGGAATCCGACAGAGTGAACAATATTCATTCGTTCATGTTCGATCATAATATGTTTCGACCAAAACCTAAACCCCGACAGACATTTACATGACGCGGTGAGAATTATTGACAAAATCGAATTATTATCGATGCAGAAATTGAAATTCGACCTGCTGCATGTAATGACATACCTATTTTTTCGGGTTTCGGGAGAAGGGTCATTTATTTATTTCCTCAAACGCGCGACCGATGAGAAATGGACGGAATCGATCGATGAAGCATGCAAAAATTAAAATTTGGCAAGGGGGTATCGGACGAAAAAATTATGAAACGGCCAGCTATTTTCACGAACGCGTAACCGAAAAAGAAATATGCCTGTTTGATCATTAACATCACGCGATAAAATTATTGACAAAATCCATGCAGAAAATCGAATTTGACGGGTGACGTGTAAGGATACCCCGGTTTTCGCGAACTCTACGTTTTTTACTCCGTCGAACGCGTAGCCGATGAAAAACGCACGGAATCCATATATTTGCTCCGTGCTAATATCCGAATTCCGAAAAATGGACCGTTCGAATGTCGGCAACCGGCGCATGATCACCTAGCCCGATTTCAGGCTATCTCATTTCGCTGACTCGTCCTGGGAACCTGAGGGTAATATTTATATCGATATGAATGTTATTTCATAACACCACGAGAAATGGAGAAGATCGATTCACGGACCATGCAAAAATTATGATTCGATGGGCCACATGTGATGAAAGTTGTCGAGAATTCCGAAAACGGTCCATTATTTCCTGGAAAAAGGAACCGATAGGGAAAAGGCGAGATCGATTTGTAGTAGATGCCCTGATAAGAACTCGAAGGTGTTTCTTAAGTCACCAATTCAAATGAAGATTCTGAAAATTGTATCGTTTTTTTCTCTTTCGCGGAATCGAACCGTATCGAGCTATCCGATATCCAATATAATAGGCACCGTTTCAAGTGAGAAATGGAAGGTCTTGCAATCATCATCCTGAGTCAGATAATGACGGTTCGTGTTGATATATACCGTCCGTTGAACGAGGGCGTTTCGGCCGTCGAAACGCGCATGCGCAGAAAATATGTCCGATTCCGCCGAACCGACACTGCCGGACATCCGAGAACAACCGGTAGGAGCTCAGTTGTAATTCGCTGCTTGAGCTTGCCACAATGTCTTCTCCATCCGCTGTCTCGACCTGTGAAGAGAGGAAAGAAATTCGTACCGATACACCGGTGCGGGTGATAGTTGAAAGATTACCACCACCAGTATATCCTCGCGCCCTGGAAACTCTGAAGAGAGAACTGAATTACTTGACGAATGGAGATCGACCAAGGAGAATAACGAGAGAATCTCTCGCCGAGGAGGCTATGGAATCCGACAGAGTGAACAATATTCATTCGTTCATGTTCGATCATAATATGTTTCGACCAAAACCTAAACCCCGACAGACATTTACATGACGCGGTGAGAATTATTGACAAAATCGAATTATTATCGATGCAGAAATTGAAATTCGACCTGCTGCATGTAATGACATACCTATTTTTTCGGGTTTCGGGAGAAGGGTCATTTATTTATTTCCTCAAACGCGCGACCGATGAGAAATGGACGGAATCGATCGATGAAGCATGCAAAAATTAAAATTTGGCAAGGGGGTATCGGACGAAAAAATTATGAAACGGCCAGCTATTTTCACGAACGCGTAACCGAAAAAGAAATATGCCTGTTTGATCATTAACATCACATCACGCGATAAAATTATTGACAAAATCCATGCAGAAAATCGAATTTGACGGGTGACGTGTAAGGATACCCCGGTTTCGCGAACTCTACGTTTTTTACTCCGTCGAACGCGTAGCCGATGAAAAACGCACGGAATCCATATATTTGCTCCGTGCTAATATCCGAATTCCGAAAAATGACCGTTCGAATGTCCGGCAACCGGCGCATGATCACCTAGCCCGATTTCAGGCTATCTCATTCGCTGACTCGTCCTGGGAACCTGAGGGTAATATTATATCGATATGAATGTTATTTCATAACACCACGAGAAATGGAGAAGATTCGATCACGGACCATGCAAAAATTAATGATTCGATGGCCACATGTGATGAAAGTTGTCGAGAATTCCGAAACGGTCCATTATTCCTGGAAAAAGGAACCGATCAGGAAAAGGCGAGATCGATTTGTAGTAGATGCCCTGATTAGAACTCGAAGGTGTTTCTTAAGTCACCAATTCAAATGAAGATTCTGAAAATTGTATCGTTTTTTTCTCTTTCGCGAATCGAACCGTATCGAGCTATCCGATATCCAATATAATAGGCACCGTTTCAAGTGAGAAATGGAAGGTCTTGCAATCATCATCCTGAGTCAGATAATGACGGTTCGTGTTGATATATACCGTCCGTTGAACGAGGGCGTTTCGGCCGTCGAAACGCGCATGCGCAGAAAATATGTCCGATTCCGCCGAACCGACACTGCCGGACATCCGAGAACAACCGGTAGGAGCTCAGTTGTAATTCGCTGCTTGAGCTTGCCACAATGTCTTCTCCATCCGCTGTCTCGACCTGTGAAGAGAGGAAAGAAATTCGTACCGATACACCGGTGCGGGTGATAGTTGAAAGATTACCACCACCAGTATATCCTCGCGCCCTGGAAACTCTGAAGAGAGAACTGAATTACTTGACGAATGGAGATCGACCAAGGAGAATAACGAGAGAATCTCTCGCCGAGGAGGCTATGGAATCCGACAGAGTGAACAATATTCATTCGTTCATGTTCGATCATAATATGTTTCGACCAAAACCTAAACCCCGACAGACATTTACATGACGCGGTGAGAATTATTGACAAAATCGAATTATTATCGATGCAGAAATTGAAATTCGACCTGCTGCATGTAATGACATACCTATTTTTTCGGGTTTCGGGAGAAGGGTCATTTATTTATTTCCTCAAACGCGCGACCGATGAGAAATGGACGGAATCGATCGATGAAGCATGCAAAAATTAAAATTTGGCAAGGGGGTATCGGACGAAAAAATTATGAAACGGCCAGCTATTTTCACGAACGCGTAACCGAAAAAGAAATATGCCTGTTTGATCATTAACATCACGCGATAAAATTATTGACAAAATCCATGCAGAAAATCGAATTTGACGGGTGACGTGTAAGGATACCCCGGTTTTCGCGAACTCTACGTTTTTTACTCCGTCGAACGCGTAGCCGATGAAAAACGCACGGAATCCATATATTTGCTCCGTGCTAATATCCGAATTCCGAAAAATGGACCGTTCGAATGTCGGCAACCGGCGCATGATCACCTAGCCCGATTTCAGGCTATCTCATTTCGCTGACTCGTCCTGGGAACCTGAGGGTAATATTTATATCGATATGAATGTTATTTCATAACACCACGAGAAATGGAGAAGATCGATTCACGGACCATGCAAAAATTATGATTCGATGGGCCACATGTGATGAAAGTTGTCGAGAATTCCGAAAACGGTCCATTATTTCCTGGAAAAAGGAACCGATAGGGAAAAGGCGAGATCGATTTGTAGTAGATGCCCTGATTAGAACTCGAAGGTGTTTCTTAAGTCACCAATTCAAATGAAGATTCTGAAAATTGTATCGTTTTTTTCTCTTTCGCGGAATCGAACCGTATCGAGCTATCCGATATCCAATATAATAGGCACCGTTTCAAGTGAGAAATGGAAGGTCTTGCAATCATCATCCTGAGTCAGATAATGACGGTTCGTGTTGATATATACCGTCCGTTGAACGAGGGCGTTTCGGCCGTCGAAACGCGCATGCGCAGAAAATATGTCCGATTCCGCCGAACCGACACTGCCGGACATCCGAGAACAACCGGTAGGAGCTCAGTTGTAATTCGCTGCTTGAGCTTGCCACAATGTCTTCTCCATCCGCTGTCTCGACCTGTGAAGAGAGGAAAGAAATTCGTACCGATACACCGGTGCGGGTGATAGTTGAAAGATTACCACCACCAGTATATCCTCGCGCCCTGGAAACTCTGAAGAGAGAACTGAATTACTTGACGAATGGAGATCGACCAAGGAGAATAACGAGAGAATCTCTCGCCGAGGAGGCTATGGAATCCGACAGAGTGAACAATATTCATTCGTTCATGTTCGATCATAATATGTTTCGACCAAAACCTAAACCCCGACAGACATTTACATGACGCGGTGAGAATTATTGACAAAATCGAATTATTATCGATGCAGAAATTGAAATTCGACCTGCTGCATGTAATGACATACCTATTTTTTCGGGTTTCGGGAGAAGGGTCATTTATTTATTTCCTCAAACGCGCGACCGATGAGAAATGGACGGAATCGATCGATGAAGCATGCAAAAATTAAAATTTGGCAAGGGGGTATCGGACGAAAAAATTATGAAACGGCCAGCTATTTTCACGAACGCGTAACCGAAAAAGAAATATGCCTGTTTGATCATTAACATCACGCGATAAAATTATTGACAAAATCCATGCAGAAAATCGAATTTGACGGGTGACGTGTAAGGATACCCCGGTTTTCGCGAACTCTACGTTTTTTACTCCGTCGAACGCGTAGCCGATGAAAAACGCACGGAATCCATATATTTGCTCCGTGCTAATATCCGAATTCCGAAAAATGGACCGTTCGAATGTCGGCAACCGGCGCATGATCACCTAGCCCGATTTCAGGCTATCTCATTTCGCTGACTCGTCCTGGGAACCTGAGGGTAATATTTATATCGATATGAATGTTATTTCATAACACCACGAGAAATGGAGAAGATCGATTCACGGACCATGCAAAAATTATGATTCGATGGGCCACATGTGATGAAAGTTGTCGAGAATTCCGAAAACGGTCCATTATTTCCTGGAAAAAGGAACCGATAGGGAAAAGGCGAGATCGATTTGTAGTAGATGCCCTGATTAGAACTCGAAGGTGTTTCTTAAGTCACCAATTCAAATGAAGATTCTGAAAATTGTATCGTTTTTTTCTCTTTCGCGGAATCGAACCGTATCGAGCTATCCGATATCCAATATAATAGGCACCGTTTCAAGTGAGAAATGGAAGGTCTTGCAATCATCATCCTGAGTCAGATAATGACGGTTCGTGTTGATATATACCGTCCGTTGAACGAGGGCGTTTCGGCCGTCGAAACGCGCATGCGCAGAAAATATGTCCGATTCCGCCGAACCGACACTGCCGGACATCCGAGAACAACCGGTAGGAGCTCAGTTGTAATTCGCTGCTTGAGCTTGCCACAATGTCTTCTCCATCCGCTGTCTCGACCTGTGAAGAGAGGAAAGAAATTCGTACCGATACACCGGTGCGGGTGATAGTTGAAAGATTACCACCACCAGTATATCCTCGCGCCCTGGAAACTCTGAAGAGAGAACTGAATTACTTGACGAATGGAGATCGACCAAGGAGAATAACGAGAGAATCTCTCGCCGAGGAGGCTATGGAATCCGACAGAGTGAACAATATTCATTCGTTCATGTTCGATCATAATATGTTTCGACCAAAACCTAAACCCCGACAGACATTTACATGACGCGGTGAGAATTATTGACAAAATCGAATTATTATCGATGCAGAAATTGAAATTCGACCTGCTGCATGTAATGACATACCTATTTTTTCGGGTTTCGGGAGAAGGGTCATTTATTTATTTCCTCAAACGCGCGACCGATGAGAAATGGACGGAATCGATCGATGAAGCATGCAAAAATTAAAATTTGGCAAGGGGGTATCGGACGAAAAAATTATGAAACGGCCAGCTATTTTCACGAACGCGTAACCGAAAAAGAAATATGCCTGTTTGATCATTAACATCACGCGATAAAATTATTGACAAAATCCATGCAGAAAATCGAATTTGACGGGTGACGTGTAAGGATACCCCGGTTTTCGCGAACTCTACGTTTTTTACTCCGTCGAACGCGTAGCCGATGAAAAACGCACGGAATCCATATATTTGCTCCGTGCTAATATCCGAATTCCGAAAAATGGACCGTTCGAATGTCGGCAACCGGCGCATGATCACCTAGCCCGATTTCAGGCTATCTCATTTCGCTGACTCGTCCTGGGAACCTGAGGGTAATATTTATATCGATATGAATGTTATTTCATAACACCACGAGAAATGGAGAAGATCGATTCACGGACCATGCAAAAATTATGATTCGATGGGCCACATGTGATGAAAGTTGTCGAGAATTCCGAAAACGGTCCATTATTTCCTGGAAAAAGGAACCGATAGGGAAAAGGCGAGATCGATTTGTAGTAGATGCCCTGATTAGAACTCGAAGGTGTTTCTTAAGTCACCAATTCAAATGAAGATTCTGAAAATTGTATCGTTTTTTTCTCTTTCGCGGAATCGAACCGTATCGAGCTATCCGATATCCAATATAATAGGCACCGTTTCAAGTGAGAAATGGAAGGTCTTGCAATCATCATCCTGAGTCAGATAATGACGGTTCGTGTTGATATATACCGTCCGTTGAACGAGGGCGTTTCGGCCGTCGAAACGCGCATGCGCAGAAAATATGTCCGATTCCGCCGAACCGACACTGCCGGACATCCGAGAACAACCGGTAGGAGCTCAGTTGTAATTCGCTGCTTGAGCTTGCCACAATGTCTTCTCCATCCGCTGTCTCGACCTGTGA
This sequence comes from Myrrha octodecimguttata, assembly GCA_958510865.1. Classification (NCBI taxonomy): domain Eukaryota; kingdom Metazoa; phylum Arthropoda; class Insecta; order Coleoptera; family Coccinellidae; genus Myrrha; species Myrrha octodecimguttata. Next base: position 20,771 of record CAUEHS010000810.1, on the reverse strand, counting down.
AGAGAGGAAAGAAATTCGTACCGATACACCGGTGCGGGTGATAGTTGAAAGATTACCACCACCAGTATATCCTCGCGCCCTGGAAACTCTGAAGAGAGAACTGAATTACTTGACGAATGGAGATCGACCAAGGAGAATAACGAGAGAATCTCTCGCCGAGGAGGCTATGGAATCCGACAGAGTGAACAATATTCATTCGTTCATGTTCGATCATAATATGTTTCGACCAAAACCTAAACCCCGACAGACATTTACATGACGCGGTGAGAATTATTGACAAAATCGAATTATTATCGATGCAGAAATTGAAATTCGACCTGCTGCATGTAATGACATACCTATTTTTTCGGGTTTCGGGAGAAGGGTCATTTATTTATTTCCTCAAACGCGCGACCGATGAGAAATGGACGGAATCGATCGATGAAGCATGCAAAAATTAAAATTTGGCAAGGGGGTATCGGACGAAAAAATTATGAAACGGCCAGCTATTTTCACGAACGCGTAACCGAAAAAGAAATATGCCTGTTTGATCATTAACATCACGCGATAAAATTATTGACAAAATCCATGCAGAAAATCGAATTTGACGGGTGACGTGTAAGGATACCCCGGTTTTCGCGAACTCTACGTTTTTTACTCCGTCGAACGCGTAGCCGATGAAAAACGCACGGAATCCATATATTTGCTCCGTGCTAATATCCGAATTCCGAAAAATGGACCGTTCGAATGTCGGCAACCGGCGCATGATCACCTAGCCCGATTTCAGGCTATCTCATTTCGCTGACTCGTCCTGGGAACCTGAGGGTAATATTTATATCGATATGAATGTTATTTCATAACACCACGAGAAATGGAGAAGATCGATTCACGGACCATGCAAAAATTATGATTCGATGGGCCACATGTGATGAAAGTTGTCGAGAATTCCGAAAACGGTCCATTATTTCCTGGAAAAAGGAACCGATAGGGAAAAGGCGAGATCGATTTGTAGTAGATGCCCTGATTAGAACTCGAAGGTGTTTCTTAAGTCACCAATTCAAATGAAGATTCTGAAAATTGTATCGTTTTTTTCTCTTTCGCGGAATCGAACCGTATCGAGCTATCCGATATCCAATATAATAGGCACCGTTTCAAGTGAGAAATGGAAGGTCTTGCAATCATCATCCTGAGTCAGATAATGACGGTTCGTGTTGATATATACCGTCCGTTGAACGAGGGCGTTTCGGCCGTCGAAACGCGCATGCGCAGAAAATATGTCCGATTCCGCCGAACCGACACTGCCGGACATCCGAGAACAACCGGTAGGAGCTCAGTTGTAATTCGCTGCTTGAGCTTGCCACAATGTCTTCTCCATCCGCTGTCTCGACCTGTGAAGAGAGGAAAGAAATTCGTACCGATACACCGGTGCGGGTGATAGTTGAAAGATTACCACCACCAGTATATCCTCGCGCCCTGGAAACTCTGAAGAGAGAACTGAATTACTTGACGAATGGAGATCGACCAAGGAGAATAACGAGAGAATCTCTCGCCGAGGAGGCTATGGAATCCGACAGAGTGAACAATATTCATTCGTTCATGTTCGATCATAATATGTTTCGACCAAAACCTAAACCCCGACAGACATTTACATGACGCGGTGAGAATTATTGACAAAATCGAATTATTATCGATGCAGAAATTGAAATTCGACCTGCTGCATGTAATGACATACCTATTTTTTCGGGTTTCGGGAGAAGGGTCATTTATTTATTTCCTCAAACGCGCGACCGATGAGAAATGGACGGAATCGATCGATGAAGCATGCAAAAATTAAAATTTGGCAAGGGGGTATCGGACGAAAAAATTATGAAACGGCCAGCTATTTTCACGAACGCGTAACCGAAAAAGAAATATGCCTGTTTGATCATTAACATCACGCGATAAAATTATTGACAAAATCCATGCAGAAAATCGAATTTGACGGGTGACGTGTAAGGATACCCCGGTTTTCGCGAACTCTACGTTTTTTACTCCGTCGAACGCGTAGCCGATGAAAAACGCACGGAATCCATATATTTGCTCCGTGCTAATATCCGAATTCCGAAAAATGGACCGTTCGAATGTCGGCAACCGGCGCATGATCACCTAGCCCGATTTCAGGCTATCTCATTTCGCTGACTCGTCCTGGGAACCTGAGGGTAATATTTATATCGATATGAATGTTATTTCATAACACCACGAGAAATGGAGAAGATCGATTCACGGACCATGCAAAAATTATGATTCGATGGGCCACATGTGATGAAAGTTGTCGAGAATTCCGAAAACGGTCCATTATTTCCTGGAAAAAGGAACCGATAGGGAAAAGGCGAGATCGATTTGTAGTAGATGCCCTGATAAGAACTCGAAGGTGTTTCTTAAGTCACCAATTCAAATGAAGATTCTGAAAATTGTATCGTTTTTTTCTCTTTCGCGGAATCGAACCGTATCGAGCTATCCGATATCCAATATAATAGGCACCGTTTCAAGTGAGAAATGGAAGGTCTTGCAATCATCATCCTGAGTCAGATAATGACGGTTCGTGTTGATATATACCGTCCGTTGAACGAGGGCGTTTCGGCCGTCGAAACGCGCATGCGCAGAAAATATGTCCGATTCCGCCGAACCGACACTGCCGGACATCCGAGAACAACCGGTAGGAGCTCAGTTGTAATTCGCTGCTTGAGCTTGCCACAATGTCTTCTCCATCCGCTGTCTCGACCTGTGAAGAGAGGAAAGAAATTCGTACCGATACACCGGTGCGGGTGATAGTTGAAAGATTACCACCACCAGTATATCCTCGCGCCCTGGAAACTCTGAAGAGAGAACTGAATTACTTGACGAATGGAGATCGACCAAGGAGAATAACGAGAGAATCTCTCGCCGAGGAGGCTATGGAATCCGACAGAGTGAACAATATTCATTCGTTCATGTTCGATCATAATATGTTTCGACCAAAACCTAAACCCCGACAGACATTTACATGACGCGGTGAGAATTATTGACAAAATCGAATTATTATCGATGCAGAAATTGAAATTCGACCTGCTGCATGTAATGACATACCTATTTTTTCGGGTTTCGGGAGAAGGGTCATTTATTTATTTCCTCAAACGCGCGACCGATGAGAAATGGACGGAATCGATCGATGAAGCATGCAAAAATTAAAATTTGGCAAGGGGGTATCGGACGAAAAAATTATGAAACGGCCAGCTATTTTCACGAACGCGTAACCGAAAAAGAAATATGCCTGTTTGATCATTAACATCACGCGATAAAATTATTGACAAAATCCATGCAGAAAATCGAATTTGACGGGTGACGTGTAAGGATACCCCGGTTTTCGCGAACTCTACGTTTTTTACTCCGTCGAACGCGTAGCCGATGAAAAACGCACGGAATCCATATATTTGCTCCGTGCTAATATCCGAATTCCGAAAAATGGACCGTTCGAATGTCGGCAACCGGCGCATGATCACCTAGCCCGATTTCAGGCTATCTCATTTCGCTGACTCGTCCTGGGAACCTGAGGGTAATATTTATATCGATATGAATGTTATTTCATAACACCACGAGAAATGGAGAAGATCGATTCACGGACCATGCAAAAATTATGATTCGATGGGCCACATGTGATGAAAGTTGTCGAGAATTCCGAAAACGGTCCATTATTTCCTGGAAAGAGGAACCGATAGGGAAAAGGCGAGATCGATTTGTAGTAGATGCCCTGATTAGAACTCGAAGGTGTTTCTTAAGTCACCAATTCAAATGAAGATTCTGAAAATTGTATCGTTTTTTTCTCTTTCGCGGAATCGAACCGTATCGAGCTATCCGATATCCAATATAATAGGCACCGTTTCAAGTGAGAAATGGAAGGTCTTGCAATCATCATCCTGAGTCAGATAATGACGGTTCGTGTTGATATATACCGTCCGTTGAACGAGGGCGTTTCGGCCGTCGAAACGCGCATGCGCAGAAAATATGTCCGATTCCGCCGAACCGACACTGCCGGACATCCGAGAACAACCGGTAGGAGCTCAGTTGTAATTCGCTGCTTGAGCTTGCCACAATGTCTTCTCCATCCGCTGTCTCGACCTGTGAAGAGAGGAAAGAAATTCGTACCGATACACCGGTGCGGGTGATAGTTGAAAGATTACCACCACCAGTATATCCTCGCGCCCTGGAAACTCTGAAGAGAGAACTGAATTACTTGACGAATGGAGATCGACCAAGGAGAATAACGAGAGAATCTCTCGCCGAGGAGGCTATGGAATCCGACAGAGTGAACAATATTCATTCGTTCATGTTCGATCATAATATGTTTCGACCAAAACCTAAACCCCGACAGACATTTACATGACGCGGTGAGAATTATTGACAAAATCGAATTATTATCGATGCAGAAATTGAAATTCGACCTGCTGCATGTAATGACATACCTATTTTTTCGGGTTTCGGGAGAAGGGTCATTTATTTATTTCCTCAAACGCGCGACCGATGAGAAATGGACGGAATCGATCGATGAAGCATGCAAAAATTAAAATTTGGCAAGGGGGTATCGGACGAAAAAATTATGAAACGGCCAGCTATTTTCACGAACGCGTAACCGAAAAAGAAATATGCCTGTTTGATCATTAACATCACGCGATAAAATTATTGACAAAATCCATGCAGAAAATCGAATTTGACGGGTGACGTGTAAGGATACCCCGGTTTTCGCGAACTCTACGTTTTTTACTCCGTCGAACGCGTAGCCGATGAAAAACGCACGGAATCCATATATTTGCTCCGTGCTAATATCCGAATTCCGAAAAATGGACCGTTCGAATGTCGGCAACCGGCGCATGATCACCTAGCCCGATTTCAGGCTATCTCATTTCGCTGACTCGTCCTGGGAACCTGAGGGTAATATTTATATCGATATGAATGTTATTTCATAACACCACGAGAAATGGAGAAGATCGATTCACGGACCATGCAAAAATTATGATTCGATGGGCCACATGTGATGAAAGTTGACGAGAATTCCGAAAACGGTCCATTATTTCCTGGAAAAAGGAACCGATAGGGAAAAGGCGAGATCGATTTGTAGTAGATGCCCTGATTAGAACTCGAAGGTGTTTCTTAAGTCACCAATTCAAATGAAGATTCTGAAAATTGTATCGTTTTTTTCTCTTTCGCGGAATCGAACCGTATCGAGCTATCCGATATCCAATATAATAGGCACCGTTTCAAGTGAGAAATGGAAGGTCTTGCAATCATCATCCTGAGTCAGATAATGACGGTTCGTGTTGATATATACCGTCCGTTGAACGAGGGCGTTTCGGCCGTCGAAACGCGCATGCGCAGAAAATATGTCCGATTCCGCCGAACCGACACTGCCGGACATCCGAGAACAACCGGTAGGAGCTCAGTTGTAATTCGCTGCTTGAGCTTGCCACAATGTCTTCTCCATCCGCTGTCTCGACCTGTGAAGAGAGGAAAGAAATTCGTACCGATACACCGGTGCGGGTGATAGTTGAAAGATTACCACCACCAGTATATCCTCGCGCCCTGGAAACTCTGAAGAGAGAACTGAATTACTTGACGAATGGAGATCGACCAAGGAGAATAACGAGAGAATCTCTCGCCGAGGAGGCTATGGAATCCGACAGAGTGAACAATATTCATTCGTTCATGTTCGATCATAATATGTTTCGACCAAAACCTAAACCCCGACAGACATTTACATGACGCGGTGAGAATTATTGACAAAATCGAATTATTATCGATGCAGAAATTGAAATTCGACCTGCTGCATGTAATGACATACCTATTTTTTCGGGTTTCGGGAGAAGGGTCATTTATTTATTTCCTCAAACGCGCGACCGATGAGAAATGGACGGAATCGATCGATGAAGCATGCAAAAATTAAAATTTGGCAAGGGGGTATCGGACGAAAAAATTATGAAACGGCCAGCTATTTTCACGAACGCGTAACCGAAAAAGAAATATGCCTGTTTGATCATTAACATCACGCGATAAAATTATTGACAAAATCCATGCAGAAAATCGAATTTGACGGGTGACGTGTAAGGATACCCCGGTTTTCGCGAACTCTACGTTTTTTACTCCGTCGAACGCGTAGCCGATGAAAAACGCACGGAATCCATATATTTGCTCCGTGCTAATATCCGAATTCCGAAAAATGGACCGTTCGAATGTCGGCAACCGGCGCATGATCACCTAGCCCGATTTCAGGCTATCTCATTTCGCTGACTCGTCCTGGGAACCTGAGGGTAATATTTATATCGATATGAATGTTATTTCATAACACCACGAGAAATGGAGAAGATCGATTCACGGACCATGCAAAAATTATGATTCGATGGGCCACATGTGATGAAAGTTGTCGAGAATTCCGAAAACGGTCCATTATTTCCTGGAAAAAGGAACCGATAGGGAAAAGGCGAGATCGATTTGTAGTAGATGCCCTGATTAGAACTCGAAGGTGTTTCTTAAGTCACCAATTCAAATGAAGATTCTGAAAATTGTATCGTTTTTTTCTCTTTCGCGGAATCGAACCGTATCGAGCTATCCGATATCCAATATAATAGGCACCGTTTCAAGTGAGAAATGGAAGGTCTTGCAATCATCATTCTGAGTCAGATAATGACGGTTCGTGTTGATATATACCGTCCGTTGAACGAGGGCGTTTCGGCCGTCGAAACGCGCATGCGCAGAAAATATGTCCGATTCCGCCGAACCGACACTGCCGGACATCCGAGAACAACCGGTAGGAGCTCAGTTGTAATTCGCTGCTTGAGCTTGCCACAATGTCTTCTCCATCCGCTGTCTCGACCTGTGAAGAGAGGAAAGAAATTCGTACCGATACACCGGTGCGGGTGATAGTTGAAAGATTACCACCACCAGTATATCCTCGCGCCCTGGAAACTCTGAAGAGAGAACTGAATTACTTGACGAATGGAGATCGACCAAGGAGAATAACGAGAGAATCTCTCGCCGAGGAGGCTATGGAATCCGACAGAGTGAACAATATTCATTCGTTCATGTTCGATCATAATATGTTTCGACCAAAACCTAAACCCCGACAGACATTTACATGACGCGGTGAGAATTATTGACAAAATCGAATTATTATCGATGCAGAAATTGAAATTCGACCTGCTGCATGTAATGACATACCTATTTTTTCGGGTTTCGGGAGAAGGGTCATTTATTTATTTCCTCAAACGCGCGACCGATGAGAAATGGACGGAATCGATCGATGAAGCATGCAAAAATTAAAATTTGGCAAGGGGGTATCGGACGAAAAAATTATGAAACGGCCAGCTATTTTCACGAACGCGTAACCGAAAAAGAAATATGCCTGTTTGATCATTAACATCACGCGATAAAATTATTGACAAAATCCATGCAGAAAATCGAATTTGACGGGTGACGTGTAAGGATACCCCGGTTTTCGCGAACTCTACGTTTTTTACTCCGTCGAACGCGTAGCCGATGAAAAACGCACGGAATCCATATATTTGCTCCGTGCTAATATCCGAATTCCGAAAAATGGACCGTTCGAATGTCGGCAACCGGCGCATGATCACCTAGCCCGATTTCAGGCTATCTCATTTCGCTGACTCGTCCTGGGAACCTGAGGGTAATATTTATATCGATATGAATGTTATTTCATAACACCACGAGAAATGGAGAAGATCGATTCACGGACCATGCAAAAATTATGATTCGATGGGCCACATGTGATGAAAGTTGTCGAGAATTCCGAAAACGGTCCATTATTTCCTGGAAAAAGGAACCGATAGGGAAAAGGCGAGATCGATTTGTAGTAGATGCCCTGATTAGAACTCGAAGGTGTTTCTTAAGTCACCAATTCAAATGAAGATTCTGAAAATTGTATCGTTTTTTTCTCTTTCGCGGAATCGAACCGTATCGAGCTATCCGATATCCAATATAATAGGCACCGTTTCAAGTGAGAAATGGAAGGTCTTGCAATCATCATTCTGAGTCAGATAATGACGGTTCGTGTTGATATATACCGTCCGTTGAACGAGGGCGTTTCGGCCGTCGAAACGCGCATGCGCAGAAAATATGTCCGATTCCGCCGAACCGACACTGCCGGACATCCGAGAACAACCGGTAGGAGCTCAGTTGTAATTCGCTGCTTGAGCTTGCCACAATGTCTTCTCCATCCGCTGTCTCGACCTGTGAAGAGAGGAAAGAAATTCGTACCGATACACCGGTGCGGGTGATAGTTGAAAGATTACCACCACCAGTATATCCTCGCGCCCTGGAAACTCTGAAGAGAGAACTGAATTACTTGACGAATGGAGATCGACCAAGGAGAATAACGAGAGAATCTCTCGCCGAGGAGGCTATGGAATCCGACAGAGTGAACAATATTCATTCGTTCATGTTCGATCATAATATGTTTCGACCAAAACCTAAACCCCGACAGACATTTACATGACGCGGTGAGAATTATTGACAAAATCGAATTATTATCGATGCAGAAATTGAAATTCGACCTGCTGCATGTAATGACATACCTATTTTTTCGGGTTTCGGGAGAAGGGTCATTTATTTATTTCCTCAAACGCGCGACCGATGAGAAATGGACGGAATCGATCGATGAAGCATGCAAAAATTAAAATTTGGCAAGGGGGTATCGGACGAAAAAATTATGAAACGGCCAGCTATTTTCACGAACGCGTAACCGAAAAAGAAATATGCCTGTTTGATCATTAACATCACGCGATAAAATTATTGACAAAATCCATGCAGAAAATCGAATTTGACGGGTGACGTGTAAGGATACCCCGGTTTTCGCGAACTCTACGTTTTTTACTCCGTCGAACGCGTAGCCGATGAAAAACGCACGGAATCCATATATTTGCTCCGTGCTAATATCCGAATTCCGAAAAATGGACCGTTCGAATGTCGGCAACCGGCGCATGATTACCTAGCCCGATTTCAGGCTATCTCATTTCGCTGACTCGTCCTGGGAACCTGAGGGTAATATTTATATCGATATGAATGTTATTTCATAACACCACGAGAAATGGAGAAGATCGATTCACGGACCATGCAAAAATTATGATTCGATGGGCCACATGTGATGAAAGTTGTCGAGAATTCCGAAAACGGTCCATTATTTCCTGGAAAAAGGAACCGATAGGGAAAAGGCGAGATCGATTTGTAGTAGATGCCCTGATTAGAACTCGAAGGTGTTTCTTAAGTCACCAATTCAAATGAAGATTCTGAAAATTGTATCGTTTTTTTCTCTTTCGCGGAATCGAACCGTATCGAGCTATCCGATATCCAATATAATAGGCACCGTTTCAAGTGAGAAATGGAAGGTCTTGCAATCATCATCCTGAGTCAGATAATGACGGTTCGTGTTGATATATACCGTCCGTTGAACGAGGGCGTTTCGGCCGTCGAAACGCGCATGCGCAGAAAATATGTCCGATTCCGCCGAACCGACACTGCCGGACATCCGAGAACAACCGGTAGGAGCTCAGTTGTAATTCGCTGCTTGAGCTTGCCACAATGTCTTCTCCATCCGCTGTCTCGACCTGTGAAGAGAGGAAAGAAATTCGTACCGATACACCGGTGCGGGTGATAGTTGAAAGATTACCACCACCAGTATATCCTCGCGCCCTGGAAACTCTGAAGAGAGAACTGAATTACTTGACGAATGGAGATCGACCAAGGAGAATAACGAGAGAATCTCTCGCCGAGGAGGCTATGGAATCCGACAGAGTGAACAATATTCATTCGTTCATGTTCGATCATAATATGTTTCGACCAAAACCTAAACCCCGACAGACATTTACATGACGCGGTGAGAATTATTGACAAAATCGAATTATTATCGATGCAGAAATTGAAATTCGACCTGCTGCATGTAATGACATACCTATTTTTTCGGGTTTCGGGAGAAGGGTCATTTATTTATTTCCTCAAACGCGCGACCGATGAGAAATGGACGGAATCGATCGATGAAGCATGCAAAAATTAAAATTTGGCAAGGGGGTATCGGACGAAAAAATTATGAAACGGCCAGCTATTTTCACGAACGCGTAACCGAAAAAGAAATATGCCTGTTTGATCATTAACATCACGCGATAAAATTATTGACAAAATCCATGCAGAAAATCGAATTTGACGGGTGACGTGTAAGGATACCCCGGTTTTCGCGAACTCTACGTTTTTTACTCCGTCGAACGCGTAGCCGATGAAAAACGCACGGAATCCATATATTTGCTCCGTGCTAATATCCGAATTCCGAAAAATGGACCGTTCGAATGTCGGCAACCGGCGCATGATCACCTAGCCCGATTTCAGGCTATCTCATTTCGCTGACTCGTCCTGGGAACCTGAGGGTAATATTTATATCGATATGAATGTTATTTCATAACACCACGAGAAATGGAGAAGATCGATTCACGGACCATGCAAAAATTATGATTCGATGGGCCACATGTGATGAAAGTTGTCGAGAATTCCGAAAACGGTCCATTATTTCCTGGAAAGAGGAACCGATAGGGAAAAGGCGAGATCGATTTGTAGTAGATGCCCTGATTAGAACTCGAAGGTGTTTCTTAAGTCACCAATTCAAATGAAGATTCTGAAAATTGTATCGTTTTTTTCTCTTTCGCGGAATCGAACCGTATCGAGCTATCCGATATCCAATATAATAGGCACCGTTTCAAGTGAGAAATGGAAGGTCTTGCAATCATCATCCTGAGTCAGATAATGACGGTTCGTGTTGATATATACCGTCCGTTGAACGAGGGCGTTTCGGCCGTCGAAACGCGCATGCGCAGAAAATATGTCCGATTCCGCCGAACCGACACTGCCGGACATCCGAGAACAACCGGTAGGAGCTCAGTTGTAATTCGCTGCTTGAGCTTGCCACAATGTCTTCTCCATCCGCTGTCTCGACCTGTGAAGAGAGGAAAGAAATTCGTACCGATACACCGGTGCGGGTGATAGTTGAAAGATTACCACCACCAGTATATCCTCGCGCCCTGGAAACTCTGAAGAGAGAACTGAATTACTTGACGAATGGAGATCGACCAAGGAGAATAACGAGAGAATCTCTCGCCGAGGAGGCTATGGAATCCGACAGAGTGAACAATATTCATTCGTTCATGTTCGATCATAATATGTTTCGACCAAAACCTAAACCCCGACAGACATTTACATGACGCGGTGAGAATTATTGACAAAATCGAATTATTATCGATGCAGAAATTGAAATTCGACCTGCTGCATGTAATGACATACCTATTTTTTCGGGTTTCGGGAGAAGGGTCATTTATTTATTTCCTCAAACGCGCGACCGATGAGAAATGGACGGAATCGATCGATGAAGCATGCAAAAATTAAAATTTGGCAAGGGGGTATCGGACGAAAAAATTATGAAACGGCCAGCTATTTTCACGAACGCGTAACCGAAAAAGAAATATGCCTGTTTGATCATTAACATCACGCGATAAAATTATTGACAAAATCCATGCAGAAAATCGAATTTGACGGGTGACGTGTAAGGATACCCCGGTTTTCGCGAACTCTACGTTTTTTACTCCGTCGAACGCGTAGCCGATGAAAAACGCACGGAATCCATATATTTGCTCCGTGCTAATATCCGAATTCCGAAAAATGGACCGTTCGAATGTCGGCAACCGGCGCATGATTACCTAGCCCGATTTCAGGCTATCTCATTTCGCTGACTCGTCCTGGGAACCTGAGGGTAATATTTATATCGATATGAATGTTATTTCATAACACAACGAGAAATGGAGAAGATCGATTCACGGACCATGCAAAAATTATGATTCGATGGGCCACATGTGATGAAAGTTGTCGAGAATTCCGAAAACGGTCCATTATTTCCTGGAAAAAGGAACCGATAGGGAAAAGGCGAGATCGATTTGTAGTAGATGCCCTGATTAGAACTCGAAGGTGTTTCTTAAGTCACCAATTCAAATGAAGATTCTGAAAATTGTATCGTTTTTTTCTCTTTCGCGGAATCGAACCGTATCGAGCTATCCGATATCCAATATAATAGGCACCGTTTCAAGTGAGAAATGGAAGGTCTTGCAATCATCATCCTGAGTCAGATAATGACGGTTCGTGTTGATATATACCGTCCGTTGAACGAGGGCGTTTCGGCCGTCGAAACGCGCATGCGCAGAAAATATGTCCGATTCCGCCGAACCGACACTGCCGGACATCCGAGAACAACCGGTAGGAGCTCAGTTGTAATTCGCTGCTTGAGCTTGCCACAATGTCTTCTCCATCCGCTGTCTCGACCTGTGAAGAGAGGAAAGAAATTCGTACCGATACACCGGTGCGGGTGATAGTTGAAAGATTACCACCACCAGTATATCCTCGCGCCCTGGAAACTCTGAAGAGAGAACTGAATTACTTGACGAATGGAGATCGACCAAGGAGAATAACGAGAGAATCTCTCGCCGAGGAGGCTATGGAATCCGACAGAGTGAACAATATTCATTCGTTCATGTTCGATCATAATATGTTTCGACCAAAACCTAAACCCCGACAGACATTTACATGACGCGGTGAGAATTATTGACAAAATCGAATTATTATCGATGCAGAAATTGAAATTCGACCTGCTGCATGTAATGACATACCTATTTTTTCGGGTTTCGGGAGAAGGGTCATTTATTTATTTCCTCAAACGCGCGACCGATGAGAAATGGACGGAATCGATCGATGAAGCATGCAAAAATTAAAATTTGGCAAGGGGGTATCGGACGAAAAAATTATGAAACGGCCAGCTATTTTCACGAACGCGTAACCGAAAAAGAAATATGCCTGTTTGATCATTAACATCACGCGATAAAATTATTGACAAAATCCATGCAGAAAATCGAATTTGACGGGTGACGTGTAAGGATACCCCGGTTTTCGCGAACTCTACGTTTTTTACTCCGTCGAACGCGTAGCCGATGAAAAACGCACGGAATCCATATATTTGCTCCGTGCTAATATCCGAATTCCGAAAAATGGACCGTTCGAATGTCGGCAACCGGCGCATGATCACCTAGCCCGATTTCAGGCTATCTCATTTCGCTGACTCGTCCTGGGAACCTGAGGGTAATATTTATATCGATATGAATGTTATTTCATAACACCACGAGAAATGGAGAAGATCGATTCACGGACCATGCAAAAATTATGATTCGATGGGCCACATGTGATGAAAGTTGTCGAGAATTCCGAAAACGGTCCATTATTTCCTGGAAAGAGGAACCGATAGGGAAAAGGCGAGATCGATTTGTAGTAGATGCCCTGATTAGAACTCGAAGGTGTTTCTTAAGTCACCAATTCAAATGAAGATTCTGAAAATTGTATCGTTTTTTTCTCTTTCGCGGAATCGAACCGTATCGAGCTATCCGATATCCAATATAATAGGCACCGTTTCAAGTGAGAAATGGAAGGTCTTGCAATCATCATCCTGAGTCAGATAATGACGGTTCGTGTTGATATATACCGTCCGTTGAACGAGGGCGTTTCGGCCGTCGAAACGCGCATGCGCAGAAAATATGTCCGATTCCGCCGAACCGACACTGCCGGACATCCGAGAACAACCGGTAGGAGCTCAGTTGTAATTCGCTGCTTGAGCTTGCCACAATGTCTTCTCCATCCGCTGTCTCGACCTGTGAAGAGAGGAAAGAAATTCGTACCGATACACCGGTGCGGGTGATAGTTGAAAGATTACCACCACCAGTATATCCTCGCGCCCTGGAAACTCTGAAGAGAGAACTGAATTACTTGACGAATGGAGATCGACCAAGGAGAATAACGAGAGAATCTCTCGCCGAGGAGGCTATGGAATCCGACAGAGTGAACAATATTCATTCGTTCATGTTCGATCATAATATGTTTCGACCAAAACCTAAACCCCGACAGACATTTACATGACGCGGTGAGAATTATTGACAAAATCGAATTATTATCGATGCAGAAATTGAAATTCGACCTGCTGCATGTAATGACATACCTATTTTTTCGGGTTTCGGGAGAAGGGCATTATTTATTTCCTCAAACGCGCGACCGATGAGAAATGGACGGAATCGATCGATGAAGCATGCAAAAATTAAAATTTGGCAAGGGGGTATCGGACGAAAAAATTATGAAACGGCCAGCTATTTTCACGAACGCGTAACCGAAAAGAAATAAGCCTGTTTGATCATTAACATCACGCGAATAAAATTATTGACAAAATCCATGCAGAAAATCGAATTTGACGGGGTGACGTGTAAGGATACCCCGGTTTTCGCGAACTCTACGTTTTTTACTCCGTCGAACGCGTAGCCGATGAAAAACGCACGGAATCCATATATTTGCTCCGTGCTAATATCCGAATTCCGAAAAATGGACCGTTCGAATGTCGGCAACCGGCGCATGATCACCTAGCCCGATTTCAGGCTATCTCATTTCGCTGACTCGTCCTGGGAACCTGAGGGTAATATTTATATCGATATGAATGTATTTCATAACACCACGAGAAATGGAGAAGATCGATTCACGGACCATGCAAAAATTATGATTCGATGGGCCACATGTGATGAAAGTTGTCGAGAATTCCGAAAACGGTCCATTATTTCCTGGAAAAAGGAACCGATAGGGAAAAGGCGAGATCGATTTGTAGTAGATGCCCTGATTAGAACTCGAAGGTGTTTCTTAAGTCACCAATTCAAATGAAGATTCTGAAAATTGTATCGTTTTTTTCTCTTTCGCGGAATCGAACCGTATCGAGCTATCCGATATCCAATATAATAGGCACCGTTTCAAGTGAGAAATGGGAAGGTCTTGCAATCATCATCCTGAGTCAGATAATGACGGTTCGTGTTGATATATACCGTCCGTTGAACGAGGGCGTTTCGGCCGTCGAAACGCGCATGCGCAGAAAATATGTCCGATTCCGCCGAACCGACACTGCCGGACATCCGAGAACAACCGGTAGGAGCTCAGTTGTTAATTCGCTGCTTGAGCTTGCCACAATGTCTTCTCCATCCGCTGTCTCGACCTGTGAAGAGAGGGAAAGAAATTCGTACCGATACACCGGTGCGGGTGATAGTTGAAAGATTACCACCACCAGTATATCCTCGCGCCCTGGAAACTCTGAAGAGAGAACTGAATTACTTGACGAATGGAGATCGACCAAGGAGAATAACGAGGAGAATCTCTCGCCGAGGAGGCTATGGAATCCGACAGAGTGAACAATATTCATTCGTTTCATGTTCGATCATAATATGTTTCGACCAAAACCTAAACCCCGACAGACATTTACATGACGCGGTGAGAATTATTGACAAAATCGAATTATTATCGATGCCAGAATTGAAATTCGACCCTGCTGCATGTAATGACATACCTATTTTTTCGGGTTTCGGGAGAAGGGTCATTTATTTTATTTCCTCAAACGCGCGACCGATGAGAAATGGACGAATCGATCGATGAAGCATGCAAAAATTAAAATTTGGCAAGGGGGTATCGGACGAAAAAATTATGAAACGGCCAGCTATTTTCACGAACGCGTAACCGAAAAAAGAAATATGCCGTTTGATCATTAACATCACGCGATAAAATTATTGACAAAATCCATGCAGAAAATCGAATTTGACGGGTGACGTGTAAGGATACCCCGGTTTTCGCGAACTCTACGTTTTTTACTCCGTCGAACGCGTAGCCGATGAAAAACGCACGGAATCCATATATTTGCTCCGTGCTAATATCCGAATTCCGAAAAATGGACCGTTCGAATGTCGGCAACCGGCGCATGATCACCTAGCCCGATTTCCAGGCTATCTCATTTCGCTGACTCGTCCTGGGAACCTGAGGGTAATATTTAATATCGATATGAATGTTATTTCATAACACCACGAGAAATGGAGAAGATCGATTCACGGACCATGCAAAAATTATGATTCGATGGGCCACATGTGATGAAAGTTGTCGAGAATTCCGAAAACGGTCCATTATTTCCTGGAAAAAGGAACCGATAGGGAAAAGGCGAGATCGATTTGTAGTAGATGCCCTGATTAGAACTCGAAGGTGTTTCTTAAGTCACCAATTCAAATGAAGATTCTGAAAATTGTATCGTTTTTTTCTCTTTCGCGGAATCGAACCGTATCGAGCTATCCGATATCCAATATAATAGGCACCGTTTCAAGTGAGAAATGGAAGGTCTTGCAATCATCATCCTGAGTCAGATAATGACGGTTCGTGTTGATATATACCGTCCGTTGAACGAGGGCGTTTCGGCCGTCGAAACGCGCATGCGCAGAAAATATGTCCGATTCCGCCGAACCGACACTGCCGGACATCCGAGAACAACCGGTAGGAGCTCAGTTGTAATTCGCTGCTTGAGCTTGCCACAATGTCTTCTCCATCCGCTGTCTCGACCTGTGAAGAGAGGAAAGAAATTCGTACCGATACACCGGTGCGGGTGATAGTTGAAAGATTACCACCACCAGTATATCCTCGCGCCCTGGAAACTCTGAAGAGAGAACTGAATTACTTGACGAATGGAGATCGACCAAGGAGAATAACGAGAGAATCTCTCGCCGAGGAGGCTATGGAATCCGACAGAGTGAACAATATTCATTCGTTCATGTTCGATCATAATATGTTTCGACCAAAACCTAAACCCCGACAGACATTTACATGACGCGGTGAGAATTATTGACAAAATCGAATTATTATCGATGCAGAAATTGAAATTCGACCTGCTGCATGTAATGACATACCTATTTTTTCGGGTTTCGGGAGAAGGGTCATTTATTTATTTCCTCAAACGCGCGACCGATGAGAAATGGACGGAATCGATCGATGAAGCATGCAAAAATTAAAATTTGGCAAGGGGGTATCGGACGAAAAAATTATGAAACGGCCAGCTATTTTCACGAACGCGTAACCGAAAAAGAAATATGCCTGTTTGATCATTAACATCACGCGATAAAATTATTGACAAAATCCATGCAGAAAATCGAATTTGACGGGTGACGTGTAAGGATACCCCGGTTTTCGCGAACTCTACGTTTTTTTACTCCGTCGAACGCGTAGCCGATGAAAAACGCACGGAATCCATATATTTGCTCCGTGCTAATATCCGAATTCCGAAAAATGGACCGTTCGAATGTCGGCAACCGGCGCATGATCACCTAGCCCGATTTCAGGCTATCTCATTTCGCTGACTCGTCCTGGGAACCTGAGGGTAATATTTATATCGATATGAATGTTATTTCATAACACCACGAGAAATGGAGAAGATCGATTCACGGACCATGCAAAAAATTATGATTCGATGGGCCACATGTGATGAAAGTTGTCGAGAATTCCGAAAAACGGTCCATTATTTCCTGGGAAAAAGGAACCGATAGGGAAAAGGGCGAGATCGATTTGTAGTAGATGCCCTGATTAGAACTCGAAGGTGTTTCTTAAGTCACCAATTCAAATGAAGATTCTGAAAATTGTATCGTTTTTTTCTCTTTCGCGGAATCGAACCGTATCGAGCTATCCGATATCCAATATAATAGGCACCGTTTCAAGTGAGAAATGGAAGGTCTTGCAATCATCATCCTGAGTCAGATAATGGACGGTTCGTGTTGATATATACCGTCCGTTGAACGAGGGCGTTTCGGCCCGTCGAAACGCGCATGCGCAGGAAAACTATGTCCGATTCCGCCGAACCGACACTGCCGGACATCCGAGAACAACGGTAGGAGCTCAGTTGTAATTCGGCTGCTTGAGCTGCACAATGTCTTCTCCATCCGCTGTCTCGACCTGTGAAGAGAGGAAAGAAATTTCGTACCGATACACCGGTGCGGGATGATAGTTGAAAGATTACCACCACCAGTATATCCTCGCGCCCTGGAAACTCTGAAGAGAGAACTGAATTACTTGACGAATGGAGATCGACCAAGGAGAATAACGAGAGAATCTCTCGCCGAGGAGGCTATGGAATCCGACAGAGTGAACAATATCATTCGTTCATGTTCGATCATAATATGTTTCGACCAAAACCTAAACCCCGACAGACATTTACATGACGCGGTGAGAATTATTGACAAAATCGAATTATTATCGATGCAGAAATTGAAATTCGACCTGCTGCATGTAATGACATACCTATTTTTTCGTGGTTTCGGGAGAAGGGTCATTTATTTATTTCCTCAAACGCGCGACCGATGAGAAATGGACGGAATCGATCGATGAAGCATGCAAAAATTAAAATTTGGCAAGGGGGTATCGGACGAAAAAATTATGAAACGGCCAGCTATTTTCACGAACGCGTAACCGAAAAAGAAATATGCCTGTTTGATCATTAACATCACGCGATAAAATTATTGACAAAATCCATGCAGAAAATCGAATTTGGACGGGTGACGTGTAAGGATACCCCGGTTTTCGCGAACTCTACGTTTTTTACTCCGTCGAACGCGTAGCCGATGAAAAACGCACGGAATCCATATATTTGCTCCGTGCTAATATCCGAATTCCGAAAAATGGACCGTTCGAATGTCGGCAACCGGCGCATGATCACCTAGCCCGATTTCAGGCTATCTCATTTCGCTGACTCGTCCTGGGAACCTGAGGGTAATATTTATATCGATATGAATGTTATTTCATAACACCACGAGAAATGGAGAAGATCGATCACGGACCATGCAAAAATTATGATTCGATGGGCCACATGTGATGAAAGTTGTCGAGAATTCCGAAAACGGTCCATTATTTCCTGGAAAAAGGAACCGATAGGGAAAAGGCGAGATCGATTTGTAGTAGATGCCCTGATTAGAACTCGAAGGTGTTTCTTAAGTCACCAATTCAAATGAAGATTCTGAAAATTGTATCGTTTTTTTCTCTTTCGCGGAATCGAACCGTATCGAGCTATCCGATATCCAATATAATAGGCACCGTTTCAAGTGAGAAATGGAAGGTCTTGCAATCATCATCCTGAGTCAGATAATGACGGTACGTGTTGATATATACCGTCCGTTGAACGAGGGCGTTTCGGCCGTCGAAACGCGCATGCGCAGAAAATATGTCCGATTCCGCCGAACCGACACTGCCGGACATCCGAGAACAACCGGTAGGAGCTCAGTTGTAATTCGCTGCTTGAGCTTGCCACAATGTCTTCTCCATCCGCTGTCTCGACCTGTGAAGAGAGGAAAGAAATTCGTACCGATACACCGGTGCGGGTGATAGTTGAAAGATTACCACCACCAGTATATCCTCGCGCCCTGGAAACTCTGAAGAGAGAACTGAATTACTTGACGAATGGAGATCGACCAAGGAGAATAACGAGAGAATCTCTCGCCGAGGAGGCTATGGAATCCGACAGAGTGAACAATATTCATTCGTTCATGTTCGATCATAATATGTTTCGACCAAAACCTAAACCCCGACAGACATTTACATGACGCGGTGAGAATTATTGACAAAATCGAATTATTATCGATGCAGAAATTGAAATTCGACCTGCTGCATGTAATGACATACCTATTTTTTCGGGTTTCGGGAGAAGGGTCATTTATTTATTTCCTCAAACGCGCGACCGATGAGAAATGGACGGAATCGATCGATGAAGCATGCAAAAATTAAAATTTGGCAAGGGGGTATCGGACGAAAAAATTATGAAACGGCCAGCTATTTTCACGAACGCGTAACCGAAAAAGAAATATGCCTGTTTGATCATTAACATCACGCGATAAAATTATTGACAAAATCCATGCAGAAAATCGAATTTGACGGGTGACGTGTAAGGATACCCCGGTTTTCGCGAACTCTACGTTTTTTACTCCGTCGAACGCGTAGCCGATGAAAAACGCACGGAATCCATATATTTGCTCCGTGCTAATATCCGAATTCCGAAAAAATGGACTCGTTCGAATGTCGGCAACCGGCGCATGATCACCTAGCCCGATTTCAGGCTATCTCATTTCGCTGACTCGTCCTGGGAACCTGAGGGTAATAATTTATATCGATATGAATGTTATTTCATACACCACGAGAAATGGAGAAGATCGATTCACGGACCATGCAAAAATTATGATTCGATGGGCCACATGTGATGAAAGTTGTCGAGAATTCCGGAAAACGGTCCCATTATTTCCTGGAAAAAGGAACCGATAGGGAAAAGGCGAGATCGATTTGTAGTAGATGCCCTGATTAGAACTCGAAGGTGTTTCTTAAGTCACCAATTCAAATGAAGATTCTGAAAATTGTATCGTTTTTTTCTCTTTCGCGGAATCGAACCGGTATCGAGCTATCCGATATCCAATATAATAGGCACCGTTTCAAGTGAGAAATGGAAGGTCTTGCAATCATCATCCTGAGTCAGATAATGACGGTTCGTGTTGATATATACCGTCCGTTTGAACGAGGGCGTTTCGGCCGTCGAAACGCGCATGCGCAGAAAATATGTCCGATTCCGCCGAACCGACACTGCCGGACATCCGAGAACAACCGGTAGGAGCTCAGTTGTAATTCGCTGCTTGAGCTTGCCACAATGTCTTCTCCATCCGCTTGTCTCGACCTGTGAAGAGAGGAAAGAAATCGTACGATACACCGGTGCGGGTGATAGTTGAAAGATTCCACCACCAGTATATCCTCGCGCCCTGGAAACTCTGAAGAGAGAACTGAATTACTTGACGAATGGAGATCGACCAAGGAGAATAACGAGAGAATCTCTCGCC